>CAJQUW010015515.1:0-21237 GCA_907163375.1 Prostheceraeus crozeri | reverse complement strand
CGCGTCTTCTCCCATGCAATCAAACATAATCTCAATGTTGTCTGATGACGTTTTCACATGATGACTGATCAAAACATCGCTTCTCTGCTATCTAATATCAATTTCCATCAATGCTCAAATAATTAAATTTCATTTCAAATTTTAAGTTAGTAACAAGATGACCGAGATGGTAGTAAACTGAATCCATCGTTGGAAAGGGCACACGTCAATTGTGCGCTGGGTTTTCGGCGACGATTCAGTAATGGGAATATATGAAAATCAGAGGGGAGCACTTTCAGTAATTGTCATTATGAAAGCGGCTCGCGGCTTGATATGATATTAATATTAAAGCATACGCCATCGAAGCGCCGACAAATGGCCGGCAGCGGCGTTCATCGGCGGCTCAGGGGTTTTATTCTTTGTAAAAAGAATATCTGCATAACTGAGAATTTTTTGTCATTAAAGCATTTCAAAGTAAAATAATTCCTCCTCAAATATACATTTCATGAGATAGAATCGTATCCTCTACACTTAGTAGTGATTGGGATTGGACTTTTTAGGAAAAGACGACATTTCAACGAGTGATGTTTTTCATAAATGTGAGATTTGAAATGACTTGTTTCACGCTAAACATTTCGTACCCAATATTGAGCTTGTTATAATAACTTATTTCACTGTTATAATGCCAACAAAACGTAATTAGATGCACATTGATCATGACAACTATGCAAACTCACTTTTGTCGCATAATTCCGAAATGAATGTAACTTTGATTACTTTTCCTCAAATGTAGAGGGTGAAGAATGAAGCTCAGGAAATTGAAGAAAATGGATCAAGAAAAGAGCGGGAGAATGAAATTGGATGAAGCCAATATTGTACTTAGATCATAGTATGAATAATAGATCTATTATGTTATAAATGGTTAAATCAATTAGACACATAGAAATTGACAACAATAAAACCGCTAGGATGGAAGTCAAGCTTTATGCACTCGCATGGCACAATAATCGCACGCATTTTCACTTAGATGCACTTGCCAACGACCGCAACATTGTGTTAGAATCAGTCACATGTGTAGTTCCAAGCTTTCATTGGTCATTCATGCCCTAACTTAGCTCCCTCGGATGTTCCGCGACCTTGAGTCAATTTCCATTCTAGTCAACTTTAGATAAACAGTTCATTTCTGTGATTGGACATAGAGTTTAATGTGCAATTTAATGTAATTTCAGTGCTTAATGATTTTTTCTTGCTCGTGAAAATTCTGCTGTTGCATCCATCAGAATCATTTATTGGTATTTGTTCGACACTTCAGTGTTCACCTCTATAAATGACAGAATGGAACCCTTATGAAGGCAGGACAAAATGGGATGTGCAAAAATCTTAGCACGCAATTTTGTTAAGTGATGTGATTGCAAGATAATTCTTAGATGTAACTTAACGTAATTTAGATTTATATAACTTAAAGGCGATATCAATTTCTTCTAAATCCCTTGCTGATCTGTCCACTGCCTTTAGTTAGACTTGTCATCATGAATCAATAGCACGTTTCGGTGATGAATTGTAAATTGTATTGTAGGTATTGTAGCTGTTGGTTCGACAATAGTTCACCGTCTCTTCCGCGTTATAAATGCGTAATTATGTCTAATATCAGCTGTGCAGAACAATGATATGACCATAGAAATCCGACATTCTACAATAGTAAAGGATTAGAGCAACATGGACCTTGAAAATAAGAGAGCGTCATGGACATGCGTTGTCTTAACAATCAAAACAATCAAATCAAAGCTTCGTGGTTAATATATGACAAAAGCACTGAATTAGATTGTTTAACCTCATCACTTTGCTAGAAGTGCAAACTGATTCAAAACGATGGCACATGCAAGAACTTAATAAGTGGGCAAAAAGAAATTTTTAATACCTTACAGAGATAGGAAAAATAGTCGTGCGTCGCTTGCGGATTGCTCTGAATTCCTTCAAAATGCTCCGATCGCCACGACTCCTTCAGATTCGAAGAATTCAGATCATTGCGCAGAAGTTTTCTCCATAATGTTGGGCCCTCCGATCATTTTAAAAAAAGTTAGCAGGCGCATGAAAAAACGTTCACAAACTTCTCTGTAGAGCTTGACATCGTCTGTGTCTCTTTGCTGTGTGATCCGGTTGAGTCATTGAAACTTTGCACAATTTGGCGTGTTTAATGTTGAACTGGCTGCTCATTGTTCGATCACTATGGTATTTAGTCAGCAGATTGTGCCATTTCATTAACGTTACATGTTCCAATGCTTCCTTTCTAGTAGTGAAACCACAGAATTAGACAGGTCATCTCTTCTTCCGTTTGACTAGAAGGGAAGCATTGGAACATGTAACGTTAATGAAATGGCACAATCTGCTGACTAAATACCATAGTGATCGAACAATGAGCAGCCAGTTCAACATTAAACACGCCAAATTGTGCAAAGTTTCAATGACTCAACCCGATCACACAGCAAAGAGACACAGACGATGTCAAGCTCTACAGAGAAGTTTGTGAACGTTTTTTCATGCGCCTGCTAACTTTTTTTAAAATGATCGGAGGGCCCAACATTATGGAGAAAACTTCTGCGCAATGATCTGAATTCTTCGAATCTGAAGGAGTCGTGGCGATCGGAGCATTTTGAAGGAATTCAGAGCAATCCGCAAGCGACGCACGACTATTTTTCCTATCTCTGTAAGGTATTAAAAATTTCTTTTTGCCCACTTATTAAGTTCTTGCATGTGCCATCGTTTTGAATCAGTTTGCACTTCTAGCAAAGTGATGAGGTTAAACAATCTAATTCTAGAAGAGACGACCTGTCTAATTCTGTGGTGCTTACACGATGGCGGCTTCCAGTGTCTGACAATAGGAAGATGCCGCGCCGCCGGCTCGTCAATGTACTTAGTAAACAATCACGGTAACTTTACGTAAATGCATTTTGACAAAATATCTTCCAATCGACCAACTTTCGGAAAAAATCTACAACTATTGCATGCTGGTTTCATATTTCATGATTCCTCTTAATATGTATTAGCATTGACTTAGACGCTTTAAATGATCGGCTGAAACGTCCATCTATGTCATCACAATCCCGACAACTGTTCAGTGAAATGTACCAAACTGCACTTGCTTAAAAATGCAAGCTTTTGATTAATTACTGAGTTTCCATACTTCAATTCATCAAAGACAGTGAGATCTTGATTCTGAAAATCGGTGTGAATTCAACCATTTCGATATGTGTTGGTAGTCACGTTTCTTATCTCTGCGTCTCGAAAGAAGAATCAGGAGCGTAACTTTCGTGATGTTCGCCATTTGTGCCAAGATTTTCAAGTTGAAGGAAGACGCCTCCGCATCAGAAATTCTATTAATTTCCACTGAGAAGAAATGAGTTTTATTGAATCAATAATATGAAGCCAAAATATAAGTTATTAGATTCACAATTAGCATTTTTAGTGAAATTTTGCCAGGTGTTCATTTGATACCACTTTTAACTCACTACTGATATTTCGTCTAAGTTAGTGCACCTGTAACAGTAACTAAATACTGCTTTTTGAAAACGTTCATTTTTCAATTGATGAAGCAACTCAATAGTTAATTGCATATTATGTCCAATTACCAATTAGCTACATTAGCTTGGGAATAGAGATTTTGCGTACACCGGTATCAACAGTGCCTAAGATGGATTGTCTTTTACTGACAAGAAATTGTCATTTCATCGCTATTATATCCTACCTTCTATATACCTATAATAAGATGCCTTTCGCTTCTTATACAGATGATACTTTTCTGTTTTAATAGCTCTTTCGATGAATGTGGTGTTGCTTCATCGTTATCAAATGCTTTCCGCCTCATGCGGCTTATGTACAATACGTACAGGATGAATCTTATATATTTAGTAAGTGGCTGCAATGAAACAAAAAAGACACATCATTAAAGACTCCGGAGATAGACGGAAGTTGAGTGGGTCGAATAGCAAGCTGAGAATGCAGCCAATCTGCGGACGGGTCTTAGATATCCGATTCATCTCCAACTGTGATGTATCACGTGAAGCTAAGATTCAAAAACAACATGGCGAATGTTGCTGTGCTTTTTTGAATTTCCAGTTACTGACTTTCGATAAAAATATTTGCATGTGCAAACTGCAAATGTTTACTCTTACTCTATGTGTTTACTTAAAAACTTATTCCGATCTTGAATTTTCAACTTTATCTTTTAGTTCTGTTCATGTTGGGCTTGATATTTGTCCTCTACTTATGCTTTGTAAATACATGTTATCCATGATCTGTTTGCAAATAGATCATCATCATCATCTTTCATATGTGTCTTTTTAATGAGCCCAAAGACAGCATGCGACCAAAATCAATGTTGAATGGAAAATCATTTGGATCATTGCCGATCGATGTCGTATATTTATTGAAACATCCTCAGGGCGTCAAGCAACAATCCAGAAAAATGAGGTTTAAGCCTATATACAAAATTAAATGACCAAGTACGCACAGTTAAGAGCAGCTAAAATAAAATTTATAATGTAATGGAGGGTTAATTGCGCATTTACTATTACTTCTACACAACACAAAAGAAAGATATACAACGGAACATGTAGAAGAACACACATTCACATTCGCTTAGCAATTATCATTTTCACGCATTTTGATCAATACCGGTATGGATACTGCTGTGAGAGTGTGCTTGAGACAGACAATACCGAAGTCATTGGCTTGTCGAATATACTTCGTATTTTCATAATTCTGCGGTCTGCCTTGGGCAGGCTCACCAATCCGAGTGATCCGGTATACACGAGTCTCTCCAAGAACAACTGTCACATTGCCTACATTTGAATTTGTGAATTGAATTGAAGAGGAGACTCGTAGGCACCGGATCATTGTTGAGAGAGATGCAGGTTTTGAAGGCATTAACATTTGCCAGTAGAATACGGCTGATAGTATGAACAGTTTTCAATGTTTCCCTTTCTTTTTCTTTCAAACAAGGAGCCTCGAATAGAAATAAGAAATATTCAAATCCGAATTTTGATCATAGTTTTACGAGATTACATTATCGACTTTCTATTTGATCTTATCATTGAAATCTTAACAGCAGTTCAAAATACGAATCTGAAGCTTTGAAAAGCTACAATGATCTGATCGAGGCAGAACGTCTTTCATTCACCTGTAATTGCTTCTTTGCAATTGTTGCACATGCTTTCATCAAGGTCGAATAAATTTTTTGCTATCTAAATTGCACTATTAGCTCTCTGCAGCAGAATAGCATTAGAAGAGAAATGAGCTTTATAAACCCCAAGGGAACAAGACTAAGTAATTATCAATGTGAAATTTTGAGTGAGAAAATTGAACTACGCGTGCGTGCGCACAGAATCTCTCCCTGGATAGAAATGCACATAAAAGAACGTCGTGAATTACCATCTTTTCAGACGTCGATGGTTCATGAAAATGTTAGTCAGCACAGTAGGCCATTAGTGCTTGGCCATTAACTGATTTAATATTCAATAGCTGACAATGAAATTATAAATCCACGAGTAACTTTATTATTAAATGCAGCTGTATTCAAGAGATCGGAAGTTCGAATTTCGTTACAAGGGAATACTTCCGGTGATAGGTTTTCTATTGTTATTGACACCAGCGAAACACTCCTTGCTGAGCACATTCTCCATGAATATTGTAAGCTGAGCAGAGAAAGTAAGTGCACCAATGGGTGTTTAACTCGGGACGTTAATTTGAAACTTGTTCTTATAAAAAATAAGGACATTGACAACACAGCAGCAGAAATGAGTGAAACATCGATGTCGCGGGGTTACTGTGGAACATTGAAAGTGCGCGATAATGGGAAGTTCATAGTATGCAAGGAAAACGCATGGAAGGACCAAAACATTATTCGTCTATATCTCAAACAATTATTTTTCTTTCCAACATTTTTGTGTGTCCTGAGCATAGAATTAAATATTTTGTTTATCTGCTTCGGTTTGCTAGAAGTGTGATTAATTCGAAATCGACGGCACATCGAGGAACTTAGTAAGTGGGCAAAAAGGAATTCCTAATACCTTACAGAGATAGGAAAAATAGTCGTGCGCCGCTTGCGGACTAACGTGAGTTCCAGCAAAGTGTTTCGATTGCCACAATTCCTTCAGATTCGAAGAATTCAGATCATTGCGCACAAGTTTTCTCCATAATATTGGCCCTTCCGATCATTATTAAAAAAAATAGCAGGCGTACGAAAATTAGTTCACTTGATGTTTTCACCATTGTCTTAGCATTCCTTACTGCACAGTGCATACACTGAATCGAATGTTGACCAAGACATGTGTGTTCTGTTGTGTGCGAAGTGATATCACAGCATCTTCTTACTAGTAATATAAGAACTATATAACTAATAGAATATATATATAGAAATAATATAGATCCTATATATCTAATAGGTTTGCAATTGACGGCGGTGTCAGATTTGGTAACTAAGGAGAGGAATCGACTCATCATCAGCATGCACGTCTATTTGAAATTGAAACTCATGCTTCTTGATTATTCACAAAGTCACACACACTTGCAAAGTCTGTATTTGAAAATATGTATTGTTACTGTCTTTGACTTTATTTCAAACTTGAACAAGGACTTACTAGTTAAGAGGGAGGAATTAAAAGCCTAGGTAGGAATCTGAACAAAAAGGCTAAGATCCACTGGTAAATCATTGAAAAAAACTGCATTAAGAATCACTTCTTAAAAACATTTGTTTAAAACACCACCCACCCTGGATGCTGACTTCCAACTACAACAACCCTATCACCAATCCTCCAGACTCATACTATCAAGGATAGACGTGATCATTAGCGCTAAGTGTCTTAAGGGAAAAGTTGCAAGTAAATGTGCAACCTTTCTTCATAAATTCCAAAATACAAATACAAAACTTTGTGAAAAGTATTCAAAAACATTTCAGATGCAAACACAAAAATATTACGTGTGTGAAGTCAGGGGAGCCACTTTTATCTTTAAACTTGAATTTCTCAAACATGACTGAGAATTTGTGGAATCTGAGCCCAGATTCATGATTAGCAGAATGAAATTGATAAAGTTAAAGTTGTTTCGAATAGAATCACGCTGTTATGAATAATGTCTCCTTTGGGTGGTTCCGCCAACTACACACACACACACATGAGTATGTTGCGATATTACCATTTTTAACTGCATTGATGTTAAAAAGAAGGATGTCTTCGTGATCAGTGTAACAAATTTGATCAGGCAGTGACAAAATAAAACTGATCGATTTACTGCGCCTATCAGTGAAACTACGAAGTTGATCCGCTAACTTAACAGTGGAACCATTTCATCTGCAAACTTGAATTTCTCAAACACGATGCGAATTTGTGGAATCTGAACCCAGATTCGTGATCACGAGGCTAAAATTGATAAAATGGAAGTTGTTTCGAAAAGAATCTCAGTGTAATAAATAATTTCCGCTGGGTGGTTCGCCAACTTCACACACGTAAAAATATTTGCTATAAGTCTGCTTTTACCGAACCCTTAAGGATAATGAATGCTCGATATTTCAGATTTCGAATAATAACGAAATTGCATTTTCAGGTGATCGAACGATATCATTTTTCTTCAAAAAAGCGTATTGGAATTTTAAAAAAATGATTCGAACAGCAGACGGAGAATTTGAGGCTGCAAGATGGAAAACGCAGGTGCACACTTTCCCAACAGATACGCCTACAGGCCAAGAATTGAGACAAGCATTTGAAGCAAGATGCCAGAAAATCGTAAGAGAGAAACATGAAATTCATAGTAAAATGGAATATATTCCATATGTTTTGAAAAGAATAGTTGCTTACCATAATAACACAAAATATGTTTTTATCAGCTACAAGGATCCAAAAAAGAAATACTCTTCTCGTGTTTTGCGAAGTTGGTGACGTAATAACAACTAAAGTGGGCAATAGAGCTGAAATTTTGAACAATGGTACAGCTTTCAATTTTGCTGGTGCATTTAATGGAATACCAGTGAAAAACGAGATAGTTCGATTTTAATTGTACCAGATGAATGAATGCATCATGCTACAGAAAAAAATAGAATTTATGAAGTGGAACAGTGTTTTTGTTCTGAAATGTTTTGAACAGTGGCGTATTGTGCTCCCAGACCATAGGCCTTTACTCCATAATGGATTCGCATTTCTGCGGCAGACAGAGGGAAATGTAAAGTATTAAAAATATTGACTTGACGTCATCTACATTTCTATGAATTTTCAAACTAAAATTTTACAATGCATATAATTAAGCTATGCTGGATGTCTTCTAAGCTTTTGCTACAGAAACTTATTTATGATAGATTTCTAGGAGGTGTTGAGGCAAATTCATGACCTATCTGGCATTTTGCAGCCGAATGTTATGTTTGATCGCATTTCATAATTATTCTATAATGGCAAAAGTACTAGCATTTTAAGCAAACATGCAATAAAAGATTGGGTAATGTCTATAACAAAGATATTTAATTGTTTAAAAGGGCTAGATTAGAAATAGATGCCTAAATTTGAACCCATTTTAGTACGGTCCTTATCGTGGCAAAAAAAAGCATTACGGCAATGGAGCGAATCGTCTTTACGGTGTGCAATACGACAAAAAGCCTTGGAAATGATGAAGAAAATTGTTAAAGATGAGAGCGGCAATACAGCAATTTAATGCAGTACTATCAATTTGGAAGAAATAATACTCAGATGAAGACTGATGGGGTGTTGATGAACACTCAACTCCCTGTGTAGAATTCATGACTATTGACAAATTCAGTGAGAATCCGAATATTACACTGAGGAATTGGCTGTTAATAAGGCTCAACCATGTCAACAACGCTCTTCGAGTTATTCACGAGGCTGAAACTACAATATGGATCTACTCGTATGTATTGCAAATAATTAACAGAGGGAATTTTAGGTCCAAGTGGAATCGATCACCGGATGTCTATCAATGTGCACTGTATCACATACGTAGTTGTTTGTTTTTATTTGCTTAAGCCAATTTTATATCAAATTTTCTGATAATTCATATATATTTTTTCTGTTGCATCATGTAATTTCTTACCGCAAAATTACATTTACACGTTAGATTATTGCCAAGTTAGGCAATCGCGTTTGGCGTGGCCGGACAACGGTGGGCACAGCGACGATATACATGTACACCCATTGCCAGGCTTCGTACTTATTACAAAGAAGCAATCTGCATGATCAAAAGTAAAGACGCGGCTCATTTTTCTGTTCAGAAGTCATTTAATCATGTATTTGGTGAATTGTAAGTGAACTTCACTCTGCTTTTATCTAAGAATGAAACAATTGGTTTTCATTTGTGCTATAATTCCTATATAACATGCGCTCTTCAGATTTAATAATCAACTGACACATAATAATGCAATGAAGTCTAATTGAAAGAATTGTATCAACAGGATGCTCTTATTTACAACTGCGTTTTTCAAAACATCTAAAAAAGGTAGAAGAGACTAGTATTTATTTACAATTTGGACGCTGTATTTAGACATATATAATTCTCATACGATGATGAAAATCATCCCAGCAGCCATACATAATAGAATATAATGCTTCCTAATTTAAATTATTAATTAAAGTAGTCCTAATGAGGACTGATGGCGTTCTCCAATCCGCAAGTGTACAAAGGAAATGCTACTGTAACCATTGGATTAATCAGTTCTTAAAAGAGCTCAATGGAGCTTTCTCGTGGCAACGAATTAGAATTGATCAGCTTTGGCCCAATATCTGGTAAAAATGGAAATCTTAAGACTTGTAGCGTAGCACTACTCATTCTTGCTGTTAATATACTAATACCATAGATTCCATAAAAATTATTAAAATTGCGTTTTAGTTCCGTAATTGCTTAAAAGAGGCAATGAATGAAAAGGAATCTTTGTTGCTCACTTACAAATGTTTTCAAATTTATGCAATATCAGCTGATTTTCACTGGTTTCGTTGCACACAAGGTAAAAATACGTCTATTTCCTATCTAGCTCTTTATAATATTAAATATCTTTCTGATATTATACTCTATGACATAGGGATCAGTGTTTTTGAACCAGCGAGCGATCGAGCGGCATTTTTTTCAACTTTTTGATGAGCGGATGAGCGAGCGAAAATTGAGCGAGTGAGCGATGATTTTTTGTCGTGAGCGAGCGGTCGAGCGAGCCATTTTTAGAAAAAACAAAAATTAAAAAGATCAAATAATCAAAAGGGCGAAATATTTGAAAAGTCTCTTAAAAATGCTTTCTATAAAAGTCTTTTTATAGTACATGCATGTATGTAACGTGATTAATGAACAGACTTCCTAACTTTTTCTCTCTTCTGTAGTTCTCACACTCTTGACAATATACATTGAATGCCTGTCTGGATTCTTCTTCTGAATATGAACTTAACAATAAGAAGGTATTTGTGATCGATGCTGCACTCAACATCTGACCATCAACACATTATTTATTCACATATCTTTTGAATCCGTCTCCCAATCGTCGCTTCATCCCATAGATGTACTGATGGTCTCCGGAATTGCACGAAGACATAAAAGATGCCCTAATTTGATAGAAGAATTTCGTTGCTGGAACATATCCACATGCATATCCTTGAGAGACATTCAGTATCGTCAAACGTGAATGAACTGCGAAAGAGCTACAATTTAGGAAGAATTGAAACCAACCAAATTAGGCCTACACCAGGACAATCCTAGTGTAGGCATATATGGCTTCCATTTTGCGATGCATTGATTTTAAGACCACGGACATTGATTCACTTTAGTCCTTTTTCATACCGGACTCTGAAGTGCGTAGGACTGAATCTGCCACCCCTTTAATATCCAAACCAATGTTCCAAATCACATGAAATTCACGGTACAACATATTTAGGTTCTGAGCTCTCTTATCGTGATGTTCATTTGCTCCAACTCATTCATCCCCCCATGTTGTAAAAAGCAATTCAAGATGTCAAATCACCAATATTGTCAGATTTTTTAAATTTGAAATTCCACCGAACTTAAGAGAAAAATCTCCTCAATGACAAAGATTGCAGAGGCCCGCTCGCCTGGACAAGTAATGGAGAGATGTCCTCAAACATCATGTCTGAGGACATTTTTCTATTCTGTCTCCTCAATTATTGCTATCTACGATACTAAACGAGTTGAGTGTAATAGGAAGTTACTTATCTGAGAACGACAAGATTGATGTGTAGGCCATGCATGGAATAGCCTGCATGTCAAACATACGCATACAGTCCGTTTCATAAATAGTTAGAAATTAGCTAGAACTAGACATTTTAAAGTAAACAACACGTTTTCTAGCTATAATTGAATAAATTTGCATCCAATATCATATTAAATATTTTTCTTTGTTATATGTTTGCCAAGTTAGGGCCTATTCGTTAAAAGGGAGTAGACCTTGCCGGCCAGTCTAAGGTTCGTTTTCCTGCCTGTCTTCTATACAATGGAGTTGCACTGGCACGATGGCATGGAGCATTGTCATTCATGAGAATCCAATCAGATGATGGATCACCTAAACTGCATGCTAAAGGATAAACATGTTCTTCGATCACTCGAACGTAGCATTCGGAGTTCATGTTTTCCCTCATAACGTGCTGTGAACTGCGACCATCACTCCTAGATGGCTCCCCAGATAAGCAATTCCCTGCAATCGTCCTGACTCCTCGATGTAAAGAAACGATCAGGAATGTCTTTCGATTATAGTGTTTCATACCCAGCATTAGAACGGTCATATTTTTCCTAATTCGTTCGATCTTCCGCTCATTAGCCTTTCAGACCCGTTCGTTCGTTCACCGTTCAAATGAACTATCACCCCCGTTCCGTTCGTTCAATCGTTCCTTCTACATGTAAGTCAAAACAATATTCAATTTTGATGGACCCTACATAGTGCTGTCGAACCTTATTATATAGTGATATCATTTCTAGCTAACATTGGTTTCTTCAGAGAAATGTGGAAGATGGCGATGCAGGATGTTCTCCCATCTGACATCGCGAAATAATACAAGCTGCCCTATCGGAAAATTCGTTGTCGGTATTGTCCTACAATGACAATGCGAAACATGAGTTGACGTCAAACGTTACACGTCACACGCGCCCTTTGTATCAAAACCAATCAAACTAGAGAATATCAAAGTCGATGGAGAAAGTCATACTCTTCTGTCTTGATGATTAGCCTACAATACGCTTTAGCAGCATCACGCTGAACGAATTTGCTATAGGTGACGATGGGTAGATGTTCACCCATTTGACACTTCGCTTACACAGTGCTTGAAACCTGCTAGCTAGCATAGGCCTAGGTCTAATCTTCAGAAATATTGATTTAAGAATACGATGTGACTAAATTCGATAGTGACTAGATTCAATTGCATAATTAGCTTTGGCTACACACATTACGCCCACGTCATGTATGCCGCCATGAATCCCTACCTGCATATCCACTGACCGGATATGAATTCTCAGATTAAACCATTATTGTAAATGCCCGTGCCTGCATGCGAATGCCCGCTTCCCGCAAAAATCGAGATGGTCGCATCGGGCCCGACCCCAGCTTATGACTTTACTTGATGCAAAAGCAGCATAATACCTGCCATTTTTAAAAAGTAATGGTCAGATTGGCACCCACAGTGCAAGTAGACCTACCTCATCACAGCTTTTGAATTCAAACTGTTCAATGCTTTGTGACCAAGTGATGAATTAAATGATACTTTAGTGCGCATCATGACAAATTTCGTTGCTTCATGGAAGGACGTGAAACTTTTTCAGTCCGTCTTCCTCAGTTTTCACCACTGATAAACTGCATTGATGGTGTTATGCGCAGATGTTTTAGTAGCTGATGAGTAGTAGAATAAGTAGATGTTTTTTCGGAACACTAAAGATGGAACAAGAGATGGAATCATTGTGTAATAGCAAGTCTCTTGTCATTGTTTTGTCATTGAACTGAAGTCTTAATGCTCAAACAATCAATTTCGAAGAGCATCAATGGAGTTTTCTTTTATCGAAATTTTTGAGGTTTCACTACATCACGAAAGCCCAATGGGTTGGTGGTGATCCATGCACAAATTGGCAATTAAATATTTTCAAATTTCAGAATACTACTTTATTGAAATCAGAATGTGTAAATAGGCAATTTTAGAATGTATCAAGGATTTTCTACCATTATTTCTTTTGCTGGGTTTCCGGGGCTAAATTGCCGCTCAATCATGTTCAATCAAGCAAAAAAGCCGTTCGTTCCGATCACCGCGTTCATCGGCTTCTCAGACATGTCGTTCGATAATTCGTTCATCAGAAAAATGAAAAAAGTACCGCTCAGACCGTTCAGACCGTTCGTTCAAATGCCATGTATACCCCTGCTAATCTGACACGTTGAGGAATCCGGACCGACCCTCAGTGTCATCTGTGTGACATGCAAATTTTCGCCGTGTCCTCTCTGGCTATGATTTGGTTTCGCAGAGAGTATGCTACACGCACCGGAACGGTGTTTAGGTGTAAAGATCACCATGAAGAAGAGTGCAAAGGTAGAAAGAAGTAGGGCCTGGGTGCAACGAGCTGCTGCAGACCGACCATCTTGACAGATGCTGAGCTTAGTGGGCCGAAGTCTCAGTGACGGCTGGCGCCGATGTCTCAGGTTCTTTTGGGTGCAGCATTTGCTGTTTCACATAAACCAGCGATTTCGTTTATCAAGCGATTTTATTCATAGCAGATTTCTTGCATTTATTGATTACTCAGTCACTCATAGTCATGTATGTCATCTTTAGCTACTTTTAGGAATTATCAACATTATTTTGTCACGACCTCAAATAAGTTCATTTTCAATTGTCAACGCATTACATAGTTTCTTAACGCACCTTGCGAATTTTGTCCAAGTATTGCGCCAAGAATTGCATGCACTGATTCATGTGATCAGCATGTAGGATTAAGTTTAGATTATTGCCCATCTCTACACATGTCAATGGAATTCTGTGGCTGTGTTCTAAATATAGTGTATTTTTTTAATACAATCAAAATATATTGTTTTAACTAATTTTGTGCAATAGCTAATTTAATATATTGGTATGATGGTATACAGTGTTTCATCGTGTCCCAGTGGAAAAATTTTGATAATATGATGATGGGCCAATATCTGCCCGACAGAGAGCTGTTGGGCAGTTGTCGGGAGATGAAAGCGTGTGATCATTTGTCTCTCCTGTCGGCGTAACTTGGTGCTCCCGATACATTTGCGACAGTTATGAAACTTCCCTTTCAAGTGCCGATCGTGCAGACGGAAATGTGGAAAGTGATGAACAAGGGAAACTTCTCTCGCCACCAATTATATCAAAGCTCGCCTCTCGCTTCTCCCATCAGCATTCCCTAAACACGGATGAACTTTCCAATGCATCACCACTGAGATGACGTCAATTTCGCATGCAGACTTGGATCATTTTCTCTTCACTTTCTCTACCATTCATTGTGACTGTTTGTGTGCAATCTTCTTCCTTCCAATTTTGCTCAATTCACCGAAGTCCATAATTTTGTGAATAAGCAATAGGTAAGTCATTGACTGCATATGTGTCATATAACTAAGTTTTCCAATAATTGTAAAATCGAAGCCTATTGTGCCTATTCTGTAGGGGCCTATATGCATTAGTTGACTGTCATCTTATAAAAGTTTACATGTTTACATTTCCCATAATCAACGATAACATTGATTATGGAAATAGAATGGAGGAATATGTCTGATAGACGACTGACATATTTCATGAAAAGAATATGTTGCATCCTGGCTACGACTGATGAAACATGGAGTAGAAAATCTTGTTCTTGATATAATAAGTCATATAATTATGAAGTTGTGGAAGGACCAAATGACCTATTACATCCACGGAGTTTTATCCATTGACAAATGACATCAATGTATTCTGCGAAAATACCGTTTGTTCTTGGTAGATTCCTACATGACAAATGAATAGAATAAATTAGCATCACATCATTACACCGAAGTATCTAATGCCAACAAAAAACTAGCCGCTAGTTAAACTTCGTATTAGTTATCTTGCAAAATTTACGGTACCGGTACCAACGAACAAGTGTTTTTCGATGTTTGTGTGTAAGAAATAAATATCAATAAAGGAGAATATTTGCAATTCAAATACCGTAGTATATTTGCAACAATGTTTAAATCATGTTGGACTTTTCTTGTAGAGGTGTATAATCCGCTATTCATTCTGTCCAATCTTCTCTGTGGTCTTCTGCTCCATTCCCTGCTGCAAATTAATCGAATTCTCTGGTACATACTCAAAGGTACGCAATTCATCACTTCATTATGTGCAAGATTCTAAATGCGATATTTGCAGATCCGTCATAAGCAAAATGTGCACTTACGGAGAGTCAGCAACTCATTGCATGCTGAGTTTTCTGAAACTTCAGCAGTTCTCACAATGATCAATCGAAGTGAAATGTTTTCGTCTCTCATATGCTGCATCTAGGTTTTGGTGTAAAAACGCATACACTGTAGTTTTATAGCCTATACTTAATTTTCTACTGATGATCGAAATAGACAACAATAGATTAAAACTATAAAATAATAAAGACAGTTTCATCTTATCACTATAAAAATATTTGGCAAAAATTGAGAATTCCATTCAAAAATTGATATATTAAATATCATGACTTTTTTAAAATTTAGAATGTCCGAACTGGCTCAAAACACTGCGAACGACGCAAAATATTGAAATGAACCGTCAGAAATCTATTTACTCTAATTCCTGCATTAGATTCAAATTACAAAAACAAATAATGATAATAGTATTAAGCAATTTATTCTTATAATTATATTATTTTATTATTATTATAAATCTCTATTCAATAAACGATAGTAGTCTATATAACGCATACAATCATACATGAAGAAATACTACGGTAAAGAAAATCAGTAGATATCTTAAGACTCAATAAACAAGGCAAATACAAATTGAGACCTTTAGACATGGATTCCTAATCATTATGTGACGGACACTTGTATGTTTTGAATATCCAAAAATGTGACTCGTGCGAAATGTTCTTTTGAGCATACAGATTAAAATCAGGAGAATTGACGAAAATAGTTAGTTGATTCTAGTTGAAAAGTGATTGCCAAAAATGACGAAAAGTCTTTAATCTGAACTTGTGATGTTATTAGTCTTCTTTGATCTTGAATCAAAGAGGACACAATATTTCACGCACAACCTGTATGCATCGAGTGAATGAGAAAGAGCTTTCTTTCTGTATTCTAGCAATGCAACAGCTTAATTATACATAAATGACTAACAGAAATTCTTGTTAAATTCTCCTGCCTATACAACATGCAAAATTATTCGAACAATGGGAACGAGGTTTTACAAATGATATATGAAATAAACTGCAAAAAAGTCGAATAGTTGAATATACTGTGGTAAAATTCATTCAGACAATTAAACTGCAAAGACGACGCTGCTTCACGATCAATAGATTTTATAAATGATAAAGGCATTGCTTATGTGTCCAGTCCACTGTGATTTCTGACATGATAAAAGTCTACATGATGCTGTATGAAAGTTGCAGAATTGATACATGAAGTTGTATTTAATCGTTATAAAGTTTTCTTCTATTCTTTTGAAACCACTATTTTATGTTAATGGTGCGATAGGTATTTATCGACATTATAGATTTATAGTTGGGTGCCGTGGCAGAGAAAGATAGACCTGCTACGTACAGAGTGTCTGCGAGTACATCGCAATTGTTCCACCATGAGCAAGATCAAAGATGGACTATGTTTTATGAAAAAAAGATTTCTTGCAAACGGGTACCCTTTAGATATTGTTGAACGATACATGAAACCTAAACCAATGAATGAAAGCAAAAGAAGACATAGAAAAGAAGCAAACAGAAAACAAATATATTTAAGGGTACCGTTCATTAATGATTTTCAGGCAACTAATATAAGAAAAGAGTTTAAAAGTTTCCAGCATCATTTGTTTGATTTGAAGCCTGTATTTGTGACCCAGCCTAATTTGAAAAGAAGTGTTTCATTTAAAGAAAAATTATTTTGTACTAGTAATTGTTTGTGTAAGAATAATAATTTTTGTAACATGAAAAATGTTGTTTATCAGTTGACATGTAATTTGTGTGAAAGTTTTTATATCGGTGAGACTTTTCGTTCTTTTCGTCAACGTATGCATGAGCACCTTACAACTGATTCGAGTTTATTTCATAAACATTTTGTTAAAACTCATGGTATGTTACCTGACCTTTCATTTGTGACACCTTTTATTGGTTACTGTGAGCATTAATGAAAGAGTACTGTGAGCATTAATGAAACAGTACTGTGAGCATTAATGAAACAGTACTGTGAGCATTAATGAAGCACGGTGTGTCGGAAGCAAAATTAAGCGAAGAAAAATGCCCACCAATAATTTTAAGTTTTCCTACATCAGAATTTGACGCTGAATCCAATGAGACCAAAATGAAAATCTTTCATCGAGGGGTTCTCGAGATAATCGATAAAATCGATTTTATCGATCACTATATTTGATCGATACGTCCCATTTTATGATTGGAAAAATGCCCACCAATAATTTTAAGTTTATCTAGATCAGAATTTGACGCTGAATCCAATGAGACCAAAATGAAAATCTTTCATCGAGGGGTTCTCGAGATAATCGATAAAATCGATTTTATCGATCACTATATTTGATCGATACGTCCAATTTTATGATTGGAAAAATGCCCACCAATAATTTTAAGTTTATCTAGATCAGAATTTGACGCTGAATCCAATGAGACCAAAATGAAAATCTTTCATCGAGGGGTTCTTGAGATAATCGATAAAATCGATTTGATCAACAATATTAGTTTTGATAACGCACACTTATAAGCACTATTTATAAATTTAAGCAATTTGTTTGAATTAATTCCAAAATGTTTACTGATGCATTTAATCAGTCTTTCTTTAATAAAAATTCGAACATTTTGAGATTAAATAAACTGTATATTTTGTAGATAAAAACACAATATCGAGAGATATAGAAAGCAATCTGCAGGATTTCCAAATTGATAACACTTTGTAATTCACAAATGGCGCGCATTGTAGGAAGAAACTGCACACATTTGAAATGTTATTTACCTTGTAGTTACACCAAACAGTGAAAAAGTCTCTGTGAATAGATTCGGCCGCCTGTTCACTGTATGGTCCGAGACCGGACTCGTTCATTTCGCAGAAATCAGGAACGTGGTGGATTACTGCATGAACCTTCGGCGTGTATGGTACATGGAGATCGTCGAAAGAAAGCTTAAATTCGGCGATCTTGTCGCGCAAATTGCAGTCATAGTTATATCCAAAGCAAGAATGCACCACTGCGTTCAAAGAACGAAATGCCCGAACATGTGGCAACGTCGAGATATCACACAACTGCTGAAGCAAATCCACAGATTGCAACAATTCTTTTGCCGAGTTGCCATTGAAGCATCCTCCATGATGGGACTCTTTTGTCACGGAAGCCCTTTCTAGCCATT
Organism: Prostheceraeus crozeri; assembly: GCA_907163375.1. Lineage (NCBI taxonomy): Eukaryota > Metazoa > Platyhelminthes > Polycladida > Euryleptidae > Prostheceraeus > Prostheceraeus crozeri. The sequence continues at coordinate 2,718 of CAJQUW010015515.1, read as the reverse complement.
TCTCGGCAATGACTGGCGCTGTTTTTTCGAGGGATTGAAAAATCGTTTTCACTGATCCTGTCATGAGATGAAGCTCAGGAGGTGGCAGTTTTGAGAGAACAGTATCTGATGCAGATTGGGGCAATCACGACGGAACACATTCTTAAATTGCTTGGCTTGAGACTTCTTCTGTCCATTTTCATGATATTTCCAAAATTCCTGTTTGATGCCTTTGAAAGTTTTAAGTGGGCCATTTTCACAAAGATCTTCTTTCCGCGTATCACACCAGCAACAAGGATATGAGCTTCCATGAGCCATAATGCCAATCATAATATTGCTGAGTTTCATGTCACTTACAAGGAAAAAATCTCGCTCCAATTCGTCCAGCTTCAGCAGTATCCATAATTGTTTGATGTTGTTGTAATTCTCCTGTATATCGGGAATGCAAGCCAACAAAAAAATCTTTTTTACTCCAGAATATTTGAATCTGCTAGTTGAGGAACAAGCTCCATAAATGGACGCCGGGTTATCCGATTCGGCTTTGATGCCGCTGACAATGGACAACATGATTTTTACAAATCCCTGCCCTCCATCAACACAGATTTTGATGATTGAATCGTCGTCATTATTCAGATTTCTTGCGGAAATGACATACTCGAGAAAGTTCTTTGAGTCTTTGCAAAATACGACGGGACGGCGAGGATGACCAATGACTGTATCATTTGCAACCTCGAAGAAATCCATCTCAACAACATCGAAGAACTCATCAAAAATATGGTCTTGTTCAAACATAGTTAATTTCAAATTCGATTCAAAATTCTTCCGCGGATTGGGTACAGATTTTCGAAGATCACTGACCAATTTAATCGTCTTTCTCGTACTTAAAGAAAGATCCTCACGAATCTGAAGAATATCATCAGACTTTATCGTCGACGAGTCACTGTCAGGTGAAGAGATACACAACCTCAACGTTGACCCTCGTTCGGTTGTCAAGGTGCAATTTCCAGAGTTAGCTTTTGATTTCACAACATGTGCAGTAAATTGTTCAGTCGCGTCTACCTTCTGTAAAACATTTGAAATGTTTTCATTCAATTTCGTCTTTGAACACACATGAGAAAATCCACGAGAAAGAATCGAAAAACAACTGCAGCAAAGTCGTACTTGCTTTGGCTTGATTTCATCACTATCATCATCATCAAGTCGAGATGTCGGCCTTCCTTTGAGTAATTTGTTTCTTGTTGCAGGTCTGAGGAAGTTGCTTTTCGCTCTTTCACAAATACAGCAACTACAGGAACCCTCCATGTTGATAGCACTGCGCGATTTAAGGGAATTCGAAATGGAAGAATAATCAAAAAGAGTAATTGTTCTGGTGAAATCGTTGTTGTCATAAGAACACAGGATTCGACGACATGTACCACAAAGAGACGTCGGCAGCCTCAAATCATCAGTAGAATAATCAATCAGGCAAAATTCATTGATCATACGTAGCTGATTATCGTTGATGGGTCGTGCATTTCTATCCTTGTCAAAGCACAATAAACAAATCACACGTCTAGCCTGCAAATGCGTTAATGGCGGAGGCATAGTGAAGCCACTTCGAGAGTAGCCTGTCTACTGATGAAAAACCAAAACTAGCCTGCTTAAGAAAGTCAATCGACATAAACAAAGATGATCAATCAATGTATCTGTCTTGTGGGGTCACGTGTGTCTGCGCTGTGCACGCGCAACTTACTGCTTGTAGGGGAGATGACTCACGCGCTGTCGCCTCAAGGACGACATTGTAATTGGCTGGCCAGATTTTGGCCGGCGTTGCTGTTATAATACTGTGCTTCGAGTAATAAACACACTGTGCTACGAGTGTCGTTATCCCTTCAGTTTGCATTATCAGAGAGATTACCATAGAAATTTAACAATAAACTCCGGCTCTCATCACCAGGGTAGGATTTCTGTTCCGTTGGTAGCTTAAGTGAAGATGAAAAGTAAAGTTTCACGTTCTAATGTCAATTCTAATTTTTGAATTTCGATTGTGAAACAATTATGTGAAGTTATTGCGCTACCTAAGATGCAGTGCGACAAACTTGATAATAATCTTGAAACCCCATAAATATTGTATTTTTATTTTAGTCTCAATTCTGATGTTCGTCAAATTCTGATGTAGGAAAACTTAAAATTATTGATGGGCATTTTTCCAATCATAAAATGGGACGTATCGATCAAATCTAGTGATCGATAAAATCGATTTTATCGATTATCTCGAGAACCCCTCGATGAAAGATTTTCATTTTGGTCTCATTGGATTCAGCGTCAAATTCTGATCTAGAAAAACTTAAAATTATTGATGGGCATTTTTCCAATCATAAAATGGGACGTATCGATCAAATCTAGTGATCGATAAAATCGATTTTATCGATTATCTCGAGAACCCCTCGATGAAAGATTTTCATTTTGGTCTCATTGGATTCAGCGTCAAATTCTGATCTAGAAAAACTTAAAATTATTGATGGGCATTTTTCCAATCATAAAATGGGACGTATCGATCAAATCTAGTGATCGATAAAATCGATTTTATCGATTATCTCGAGAACCCCTCGATGAAAGATTTTCATTTTGGTCTCATTGGATTCAGCGTCAAATTCTGATCTAGAAAAACTTAAAATTATTGATGGGCATTTTTCTTCGCTTAATTTTGCTTCCGACACACCGTGGAAGCAGTACTGGGAATATTAATGAAACAGTACT
>CAJQUW010015514.1:0-30255 GCA_907163375.1 Prostheceraeus crozeri | reverse complement strand
ATACACTATTGAAACTTTATTTCTAACTTGTAAACTCTTGAAACTTCATTTTGATATACAAACAGCTAAAACTTAATTTCTAACTTGTAAACTCTTGAAACAGTTATAATTTTATTTTTAATTTACACTTAGTCTAACTTGTAAACTAGTAAATCTTGCGATCTTATTTTTACAAACAGTTACACCTTTAGTTCTAACATATACACTATTGTGAACTTTATTTCTAACTTGGTAAACTCTTGAAACTTTATTTTGATATACAAACAGCTAAAACTTAATTTCTACAACTTGTAAACTCTTGAAACAGTTATAATTTTATTTTTAATTTACACTTAGTCCTAACTTGTCAAAACTAGTAAATCTTGCGATCTTATTTACAAACACGTTACACCTTTATTTCTAACGCATACACTATTGAAACTTTATTTCTAACTTGTTAAATCTTATGAAATCCTATGGGTGATTGATGGTAGATGAACTAGTGTTAAATAAACTAATGGCTTAACATTCTGATACCAGGATAACAATCGACTGCGATCCATGTGTACAGAGTTGTTAGGAATAGGATGGGATTATTGGTCTGATTTAACCATGTATACTTCTTCAATTGGAAAAATTAGTAGCACGCTTAGTCTACTTGTCAAATCATCTAAAACATTATCATATGGGCGATGATTGATAGAATGCAAAATAGTGTCAAATAAACCTAACCTCGCTTACACTTCTGATACAGGGATAGCAATCGACTGCGATCCATGTGTAAAGAGCTCTGTAGGACTACGAAAGAGAGAAGTGGATGATTTAACCATGTATAACTTCTTCATTTGGAAATAGTAGCCTGCGACGAAGCTACAAGCATCGACATTAAATCTAGTAAAACTCGCGATAGATCTCTCTAGTTGGGCGTTGCGGTGATGTAGAGAAATAGTGTCAAAATAAAATTAAGATAGCAGTCACAGCATATCTCCATCCAGTGGATGCTCCACATCGACTGCGATCCGTCCGGATGGGTAATCACTGCACAACACCACTCCTACTGAAAGGCTAGCTACCAGTGGATGTTATGTTGCGGATGTGGCGCCGTGAGTGTCCTCGTCGCTTCCACACCCTCATACAATTCGACTCAGTTGATAGAGACACCAGGTAGCGGAACTCATGGTTCTCATAACGTATGCAATGGAAAGTTTCAGGCAACCTTCGACAGTTGGCTAAATGTCGCCCTGGCGCGAATGCATACTACGTTGAGACAGAGGCAATCACTTGCAAACATGACGCAGAGAGGTTTAACAAGATTGACCATTGCCGAATGTCCCTAATGTAATGGATATATCTCTCATCTCTACTATCACTCTGAATCATAGCTACGGGTCCCTGTGCGGGCACTTATGCCGCGCCTTTACAGGACAGCACCCGTCGAAAGGAAAGGTATACACCGAACTTCATTTGCAACGCTTCGAAGTTGGAGCCTGATAACAGATTCAACTTAATGATAGTATTCGCCCAGTCTAAAGACTGCCCAGGGCAAACGCGCGTGGAGGCTAATAATCATGTCTTGCCCCATAGTGGACGATTATACGCGAGTAGCTGTTAGTAGATTTCAATCATTGAAAAGGGAAGATGAGAATCATTTCATTTGTCTCATCAACGTTTATCATGGGAGCAATCATTGAAGGGACAATCTAATGAATTACATTTCACTCTACTCCATATCATAAAGCCTAACCTTTGTCGAATGGCTGAAGTACTCTGACCTGGCGAGAGAAAGCGTCACGTTGAGTATGAAGTCGAACGCCCAACATGAGCAACGGCTCAGAGGTTTCGGTCTAACAAACGACGAACAACCCGTGCAACACAATCCCTCTACGGCAGTACCCGCCGTCCCGAAGGAACGCTCGAGCAAAGGAGGTATTACAGCGATGATGTGCTTTATGAGTAGAAGTGAATCTCTTGATAGCAAGAGACTATTCAACTAGATAGCAAGTCAAAAATAACCTGATAGCAGGACAAATGTATAGTCAGTAATTTACACTTAGTGAGGAATGATAGATTTGAGTGTAGTGAGTGGCACTCGATCCCGTCGACAGCCCGAAGGACTTGTACTGATCACTAGGGAAGTGAGAGATCTTCCCCGATACCCGCTCTTTACAGCTGAAGACATCATTGTCACTGCCCCGAAGTGGTAACAGCAACGCCGAGTCAAAGGTAGTGAACAGTAGCTGGGATCTAACCCCTCAACAGCTGCCTTAGTCTTAGTTGAATTTGAAATCTGATAGCAGATTTGAACTCAGCATTACTTGAAAACCTTGAGGAAACATCCCAAGTTATTGCTTTGATCTGCTTGATAGCAAGCCGTAGAGAGCTTGATTCACCAGCGTTTTGCAATGGAGATGTTTAGAGGCCACCCATGACAAGATAGCTAAGACTCAACCGATTGGCGTTCAAAGTGCTACGTTGAGAGCTGTGTCAAAATGCCAACATGAGAACCATGAGTTGTCCCAGGCGGTTACGGTCTTAAATATGACACACTCCCTTGCCACACTTATCACTACGGCATCGTCCGCCGTCCCGAAGGAACACCCTGTCAGTGGAATATTACAGCAAAACTCTCCGTGTCTTGCTCGCTTTCAGTGAAAACCCGCTTATACCATGAGAAGACTGGCTCAGACATCATTAAAAATGCTTTCATTGACTTCAGCAGGGTCGAAAACCCCAGAAAACCTCCAAAACTAGTGAATTTAAATTTTTCAACTTTTTAGCACTACTTAATGAAATTTTATAAGTAGTCCATCACTTAGCGGCAGGTCAATAGCGACCGAACCTTTTTTGAATCAAGTCAAACGGACTTGTAGAAGCAAAGTTACAAGCCTTTAAAGTTTTGGAGTCTTTTATGGCCTGGAGACGAAGGCCATCTCCTGGCGAACCTCTAAGTCTGACGGCTTAGCTGATATCAGCAATGAAATTTTCTAAGTCGGTTTCTTACAGAAACTTGGAATTTGGAATGTCCGAAGCTATCATCGGAGCTCAGAGAGACGACCTACCTCTGACAATCGTTCTCCTCTAAATGATAAGTCTCCGTCGGTTCCCAGCTTATATAGTGTGTGGCGATCAGCTGATGACGTATCATGACCCATATCATGACCCATCATCCAAACACTAAAAATCCCGTCTATCTCCGGTTCTAGTGCTCCGATTGAGCTGGAAATACACCATTTCCATGTAGAATTTGACGCTTAATCCGAATCTGGCCTCCGTTTTCCCATCCGATGCTTCGTTTTGGCTCTACAGTAGGCAGCCATCGCAAAAATTCTAACTCTGTCGTTTTTTCGAAAAATGTTGAAAATTTTTTCTCTCCGATTGACTTGAAACTCACCATACAGATAAAGAATTTCACGCTGATTCCAAATCTGAAATCCGTTTTACAATCCGATGCTTCGTTTTGAAGCTAGAGCCCAAAACGTCCCAAATTCTAACTCTGTCGTTTTTCGCCAATGTCCCAAAATCTTAAATGGCGTCTCACATCTAAACGAAGACAGATAGGAACAAGCCGATTCTTTCACTGAATTTGTCTCACTCTTAGCTTTCAAACGAGCTATCGCACGGCAGAATCCGTCCACTGGAAGCCAAAATCGAAGCAAGCTGTCCAGAGGGGGGGACGTCAGTGAAATTTCAAAATTTGATGAAAAATGTTTTGGTGACGGTCCCAGGTCGAAATTCTACACTTTGGAAAATTTTCAAAATTTTACCCATACAAAGTCACTCTGACACTTAGGATTTTTTCAGGTGAGCGAGCTCCGACCTAAAATTTTGTAACCGCTCTAACTTTTGAACGAAGACAGATAGGAACAAGCCGATTCTTTCACTGAATTTGTCTCACTCTTAGCTTTCAAACGAGCTATCGTACGACAAAATCCGTCCACTGGAAGCCAAAATCGAAGCAAGCTGTCCAGAGGGGGGGGGACGTCAGTGAAAATTTTTTCTCTCCGATTGAGCTGGAAATACACCATTTCCATGTAGAATTTGACGCTGAATCCGAATCTGGCCTCCGTTTTCCCATCCGATGCTTCGTTTTGGCTGTACAGAAGGCAGCCATCGCAAAATTCTAACTCTGTCGTTTTTTCGAAAAATGTTGAAAATTTTTTCTCGCCGATTGACTTGAAACTCACCATACAGATAAAGAATTTCACGCTGATTCCAAATCTGAAATCCGTTTTCCCATCCGATGCTTCGTTTTGAAGCTACAGCCCAAAACGTCCCAAATTCTAACTCTGTCGTTTTTCGACAATGTCCCAAAATCTTAAATGGCGTCTCACATCTAAACGAAGACAGGTAGGAACAAGCCGATTCTTTCACTGAATTTGTCTCACTCTTAGCTTTCAAACGAGCTATGGCACGACAAAATCCGTCCACTGGAAGCCAAAATCGAAGCAAGCTGTCCAGAGGGGGGGGGAGTCAGCGAAACTTTTTCTCGCCGATTGACTTGAAACTCACCATACAGATAGAGAATTTCACGCTGATTCCAAATCTGAAATCCGTTTTCCAATCCGATGCTTCGTTTTGAAGCTACAGCCCAAAACGTCCCAAATTCTAACTCTGTCGTTTTTCGACAATGTCCCAAAATCTTAAATGGCGTCTCACATCTAAACGAAGACAGATAGGAACAAGCCGATTCTTTCACTGAATTTGTCTCACTCTTAGCTTTCAAACGAGCTATCGCACGACAAAATCCGTCCACTGGAAGCCAAAATCAAAGCAAGCTGTCCAGAGGGGGGGGACGTCAGTGAAAATTTTTTCTCTCCGATTGAGCTGGAAATACACCATTTCCATGTAGAATTTGACGCTGAATCCGAATCTGGCCTCCGTTTTCCCATCCGATGCTTCGTTTTGGCTGTACAGTAGGCAGCCATCGCAAAAATTCTAACTGTCATTTTTTCGAAAAATGTTGAAAATTTTTTCTCTCCGATTGACTTGAAACTCACCATACAGATAGAGAATTTCACGCTGATTCCAAATCTGAAATCCGTTTTCCAATCCGATGCTTCGTTTTGAAGCTAGAGCCCAAAACGTCCCAAATTCTAACTCTGTCGTTTTTTGCTAATGTCCCAAAATCTTAAATGGCGTCTCACATCTAAACGAAGACAGATAGGAACAAGCCGATTCTTTCACTGAATTTGTCTCACTCTTAGCTTTCAAACGAGCTATCGCACGACAAAATCCGTCCACTGGAAGCCGAAATCGAAGCAAGCTGTCCAGAGGGGGGGGGCGGTCAGCGAAAATTTTTTCTCTCCGATTGACTTGAAACTCACCCTACCGATGCAGAATTTCACGCTGAATCCGAATCTGCCCTCCGTTTTCTCATCCGATGCTTCGTTTGGGCGCTACACACCAAAACGTCCCAAATTTTAACTCTATTAAAATTTTGAAGAAAATTTTTTTCTCGCCGATTGAGCTGGAAATCACACCACAGATGCAGAATTTTACGCTGAATCCGAATCTGGCAGCCATTTCACCATCCACGACAACCTAGACGGTCGCCCACGTCAACCTAGACGGTCGCCCACGTCAACCTAGACGGTCGCCCACGTCAACCTAGACGGTCGCCCACGTCAACCTGGACGGTCGCCCAAGTCAACCAGGCGGTCGGACCAACTCACTCAAGTCTCACACTCTGTCGTTGCAGAGGGGGGGGGAGTCAGCGAACATGTTGTGAACGGGAACCCACCTGGCCGGCACACCACGACAGACCACAACCTCTGTCGTTCCAGAGGGGGGGGGGACTCAGACCCGAAGCACCACGGCGGCCGACCACGACACTCTGCCGTGCCAGAGGGGGGGGAGGGCGCGCTGTGTTTATTATGGACCTTTTGTTACTACTGCCGTTCCCTGCGTCGTTTCTATGTGCGTTTTCATGCTCATAGTCCATATTTCTAGTGTACATGTTTATTTGTAACCGGTCAGCCTACGCCATCTTCGTTTCGTAAACGAGATATTCAATATCTGGTGAAAAAAATAAAAGAAAGTTAACGGTCAGCAAAGAATCAAACGCTGAGAGAGAGAGAGAGAGAGAGAGAGAGAGATGAGGCGCGAATAAATCTATTAATATACTGACAGAAGAAAGAAATTCAGTGTGCGAATAACGTGATTGTTGATGAAAGAAAAAACGACGATAAAAATGACATCATGAAAACTGATTAATTGGTCCATGTTAAAAAAGGAGATCAAAAATTCCGTGATAAGAACGAAATGTGATCGGGTCGAAAGCAAACGAGCACAGATTAAAGGAAACTCCTTCAATTTTCAAAGGAAGTGGTTTTATCGTCAAGTCTCAAAAATTAAAACAAAAAAAGTAACAACAACCACTGCCAGCCAGCGAACAACAACACAGCAGCATATACGGCACATCAGCTAGCGCGATTGAAGATTGACGGTATGAGTGACACTGATATTTATGATATTATTTTTGTATAAGTGAGTCCGATCGAATTGAAGTGAATTCAACATTAAGAAGTGAACTGTAAGTGTAAAGTTTTTCTTTTATCGTTGCGCATCGCATCTATATAACTATAGTCTTGAAAATTAATATTGTTAATTGTTGTGATTGGAAGTTGAATAATAGTTCATGTGATTGAATAATGAATTATTAGAATAATTTGTTGACACTGTCTATATTATGATTTGAACTTACACGGTTGACGCCCTTTAATGCAGCGTTAATTTTCCTCTTTCCAAATCAATTGTTCTTCGTGTGCAACATTTAAGTTAATCTCCAATTTTTGTGCTTATCCTATCAAGAACTAAATTCAACAATTGCTTTATTTTGATTAATTATCTTACTTGATAAATAACTAAATAACAGATTGAACAAAGATGATTTTCATGGCCTGCTTAATCGCTGAAATAACATTGTCCGGGGCTGTAGGCCCATCGAAGTCATAAAAAAACACCCGTTATTCAACAATAGAATAAAGCTACCTCTGCGATCTATCCCTCTCTAATCTCTGCATTTAACACAACGGCCGAGTACTGTGATTTCAATTTTTGTACAAATAGATTTATCACAGGTCTATCGAAAAAGTAGAATTGAGGTTTATCAAGGTCAATTCCAATTCCAATTCCGACTTTTCCAACTCTGGTCGTAGGACCGCAATATATTTGGTGCCACGAACTGCTTATTTTTGCTCCAAGTGTTGACTCTCGAGGGGTAGGAAAGCGACATGCGTTGATCTTTTGGTCGGCGTTTTTTCTTACACAATGTAATAGCATTAGAGCACTTTCACGCATGCACAGTATGGCGTCTTCAGGCTTTAATGAATAGAGCAGTCAGCTATAATCATCGTTGCCTCATTATGATGTGTATTGCATGAATGCAAGCTAGGATGGAGGTAAGGTTGGTGGAGCAGATAAGAGGAAATGGATAGCACTGCAGGGGGCGCGAGAAGATGCATAATTTCGAGAATCCACAAAGAGTCCCTGTTAAAAGTTGCAGGTGGACAGCAGAAAATGTCAGAAGGTTCAGTGAAGGACACGGCGGGACCAGGAAAAACGAAAGGAGGAGAGAGACGGAAGGTGAGTTAAACAAGAAAAAGTAAACAAAATGCAGCAAGACGAAACAGCAAATACGGATGAAGGAATGGGAGAGCAGAGGGAAAGCGGAGAAAAGAGGAAGAGGAGAAAAATAGCGGGGCGGAGACAGCGAGTGTAGAAAGAAGAGAGAGAGGAAGGGAGAAATAAACGGGAAGGGAAGAAGAGGAAAGAGAGCAGATCACACACGTTACAGAGGAAAGGCTAGCGTCTCACGAAGAACCGATGTCGAGTTTGATTCATTAGGTCCTTGCCCACAAGGCTTCCTTGGCGATTCTTCTTCCCCACTCTCTTCTGCTGATATTTCACTATATTTTTATATCTCACTTACTATGATAATTGCGCATTTCAAATTTGCCCGGGTATGACTGTAACTTTAAACAGGGAGTTGCATCGATGTTGAGAGATGTGAGGTAATCCTGCTGGTAATTCTTGACATCGGATAAACCGGCAGTTATTCAAGTCTGTTCCCATTTTAAACCGAGAATGCAACTGAATATTTAGTTGTTCTGTTTATACAATCCTTAAGTAATTTTTAGTTGCTTTCATATTCTGCGTGTAAGGGATATACCTTTTGCTTCATGTGCGTAACAGAGTTAATAAATAAATGGTGGACCGTGCTTTTTCTGAAAGTGAATATTCGAAAATTTATATTGAAAAGGAAAATGATGATAAGATCAAAGTTTGTTAGCTACATATACATGTACCGGTACATCAGATTGATTTCAATTTTCAGTTGCATTTGCAACAGGTGTATGTATAAAGCACACAATGAGTAGACATAACTAAAGCTGTGTAATCTGCATCATTCAAAAGATTTCAAATCTAAATTCGAAACACTGATAAACTGTTGACAAGTTGTTCATAAAAATGTGTCGATAGGTCTCGCTTAAATTGATGATTTACATTACTCTTGTAATTGCTACCAGGTATAGGAGACAAGGTTGGAACTTGGGTTTTGGGTTGACCTTGGGTAAGTGACACAAAACTTTGGTCGGCGCTGTGGCCTTGTGGTAGAGTGTTCGCTCTGCGTCCGGGAGACCTTGGTTCAAATCTTGGTCGGGTCAAACCTGAGACTTAAAATAGGTACGGAGGGCACTCCAAAAGTTTTGCAATTCGATATGTTTTTGGCATTTAAGATAGAAAACAACGACATTTTCCAGTTAAATTCATCATTTCTATTTCATGGAAAACAAAAATCAAGTCAGAGTCCTTCAAAATAGCCCCCCCTGGAACTGAATACATTTATGAGCTCGATGGATCCATTTGTCCATGAAAGTTCCAAATTCCTCAATCGGAATGTTCTCGATCGCCTCCACTGCAGCTTCTTCTAGGGCTTCATCCGATTCGAAGCGTCGGCCTTTCAGCATCCGCTTCATGGTAGGAAAAAGCCAGAAATCGCAGGGGGCTAGATCCAGCGAGTAAGGAGGGTGTGGAAGGGTAGAAATCCCTTGTTCACTGAGGAACTCCCGTGTTGCAGCGGCGGTGTGAGCTGGAGCGTTGTCGTGGTGCAGCTTCCGACCTCGCATTCCTGTTCGTGGTGTCGTCTCCTTACGTTGTCAATGACCACAGGCAGACACTTCTCTATGTACCAACGGGCAGTGACTGTGGCTTGGCCCTCCACTTTTACCATTGCGATCACGCCTTGGGAATTGAAGAAGATGGCGAACATCCTCTTCCCCTGGGAGCGGGATCGCCGAGCCTTCACAGGTCGTTGGCCACCTTCAGGAACCCATTCAGCACTACTGCGCTTGGTTTCCACGTCGAAGTGGTAGAGCCAGGTCTCGTCTCCGGTGATGACCTCAAATCGCCGCTGGTTCCTCGAGTTCTCGTAGCGGTCGATCAGGAAACGGCAAAAATCCCGTCGAGCACGCTTTTGTGAATCCGTCAGCACGTGGGGGATCCATTGAGCGCAAAGCTTCCTCATGCGTAGGTGTTCGTGCATAATGGTATCCACTGCCGCCGATCCAATGTTCAAGTGGCTGGCTATCATGGCCTGCGTGATCCGAGGGTCGTCATCGATCAGGTTCTTTGCGGCAGCCGCATTCTCTTCAGTCACTGCTGTTGGTGGTCTTCCACTTCGAGGGTCGTCTTGGAAGTCTTCCCTGCCGGCCTGAAACTCGCGGTACCAGCGCGTGACTGTGGCGTAGGAAGGAGCTTGGTCCCCAAAAGTGGTGTCCAGTTCGCCATGAGCTTCAAGTGCAGACAACCTGCGCTTGAAGCAGTACCAAATTAGTAACCTGGTCTGCTCGCGTGTCAATTCCATGGGTAGTGACTGCCTTCCAGCCAAATCACTGAAGTAGATAAAACCAACGATCAACTGTGATGAACTATGATCATGAAATCAATAGATTCTTGCGGTGCTGTCGGCTATTGAATGAAACTTTCATATGACAACCGAAGAGTGTCAGGCAACTTCGGCTTCTAGTCGAATTGCAAAACTTTTGGAGTGCCCCTCGTACAGTCTGCATTCTTGCTAAACACTCAGCACGAAAGAGAATGAGAGTGGTAAATGACAACTCGGCCACATGGAAGAAAGGCTCCGTGCCTAATGTGCTTCCGAGTATAAACAACGTTCATTATTATTTCATTATTATTTTTCATTTCTATTAATGCTGCATATATACAAATCAACTTGTAAAAATTAACATTTTGATTTGAATCTTTCGAGAACTACATGATAAGAGCATGACGTTCTGATCTTTTATCAAAATTCTACTTAATTCACAGAATATTCTCATGGGCCCAATAAAAATTTTTCCTATAGAAGAATCTTTATGTCAGTACAAAATATAAAGAATGCATTTCGCTTACTTGATTATACTCATTTATTGAAACTTGGAATATGGTTTTGGGCTTTGACCCAAGTTTTTTCCCAACCTTGTAGGAGATCAGCCAAATTTTAACCTAATATGAATAACCAATCACAAAAAACATTAGAAACAACATGGCAAAGAAACTCAGACATGTGATCGTAATTCTTAAATCATACTGGGTTGAAACAGTATACGCGCCACACATTTGCGTATATATGCTATAAAAGCTTACTTGTAAGTAAAGCGAACTTTTTCTAAATAAATGAGATCGATGAAAAAAAATTGTTCGTTCAGGAAAATATTCACGAGAGTTGAATTGTTAGAACTAATCTCTTTAGATGAATATTATGCAATAAAGAGAAATAAAAATTCTCGATGATAAGTAATAGACATTCATTCAATCAAACTAAATTATACTACAACAACTACCATAGAAACAGAATTGTGTTGTAATTGTAATTGCGATTACAATTACGTATTTGCAATAACTGTAATTAGTAGTAACTGTAATCAATTACATTTTTAGCCAGGTAATTGAGATGCTATTGCAACTGCTTCACGGCCAGCTCTGTTCATTAGCACGCATTTGAAAGTCTTACTCTCCTCGTCGATATTGCGTTTAAATACTTTGATGTGCCCCGGGTGCACAACTACCAGTATTTTTTTCAAAGAAATATGCAATTACTACGAAACTTATTGTCAAAATCTAAATTAAGTGCCGGTGTTTCGATATTCTTTTCCCCACTTATTGCAGATCGGAAAGTGTAAATCAGAAAACTACTATTAATTTCCCCTCGGAATTTTATAGTCACATGATCTCTTCAACAAGCCACAGATCAAATCTTCAAATCAATTTAAATTTTCTTGCGGAGATATAATTGCAAGCGCAGTAAAGTCCCCTAGAGGCCACAAGTCTCGATATCACAGTACGTCATTTTCAGTTTGAATGTCAAAGAGATGTGAGGCACTTGGAGGGAGGGGATAAAAAGATGGCAATTAAATATTAATGTTTTGGTCTGTTTTCCGGGGAGCAATTGAAATTGACCTTTGCATATTCTCCCAGAAAAATAAATGGTGGTAAAACGAATAGTGTAGTGCTGGCAATTATCTAATGTAACTGCAAAGTAAACAAAGTACATGTAATTGAAATGTAATTGAGGAAAGACGAAATAATTTGTAATTGTAATCAATTACATCGATAAGGATGTAATTAGTAATTATAATCAATTGCAATTTTAGCTAACTAATTTTTAGTTGTAATCAATTACATTTCATGAGTAATTGACACAAGTCTGCATAAAAATAATGTCCTCTTTGAATGATGGTATCTAACACTCTATTCACCCCATATGCTAGAATTTGTCGTATGACTACCACTGAGCAATTCAAAGATGTCCAACCCTCAATACTGAATGCAGTTTCGTTTTCATCTTCTACCAACCCTTGCGTTCATCTACACTCAGATAATTACTGACAAGCTATACGTGCTATTTTCATCTTTATGGATGTTCAAGTGACATAGCGAAGCAATTGCATAATAATTTCATTTGTGGTGACCTATTTTCAGAAAAGTCGTAGTGAAAAGTTCGCAAGTTACATTGCGCAATTTTCTCGAGCAATCTGGGAATGGAGATCTAATGAATCAGATAGCAGGTGTGTGACCTTTCTATACTATTGGAATGCACGTAGGTGTGTGCGTGTTCTGAAAAGTAAAACAAGCTCTTCAGTTAGCACTCTTATAGATATTGTGATCAATATTTGCACTCTTGTAGCGAAGCTATGGCCGAGAACGAAGTTTCTCATGGCGAGAATTTTGAAGTTAAAGAATAATAAGTAGCTGTCGCCTAAATCGACTGACTTCTGCCAAGCAATTGAATTGAAAGATCAGGCAATTTGAATTTATCAAATAGGCAAACGTTGAAAACAAACATAGTAATTTAGTGGCAACTAATTTTTATCAATAATTAATTGATGTCAATTAAATGATTGCTCAGTATTACCAATTTCAATTTTAATACCGGTAGGTTGGGCATGAAATAAATTCAAATTAATTGATTGCACAGAAAATTAATTTCAATGAACTGATTGTACACGAATGCCAGTTTCAAGTAATCGATTGGAAAGAGCAATTAAAGTGCAATTTCTTTTTTTTAATCTATAGTTAATCCATGGAATACTTCCAGGTGTTCTATGATTATTATATGTGCTCCACATTATGATAGTGTATAGGCACAAGGAATCTTAATATACATGGATAAATCATGGTCAATGCAATTCACTACCACACATTTTTGACACTTTTCTCTCACCCTTGCGCTCTAAACACTGCGATGAGTTCTATCCCTAATGAAAAGAACATCATTTTATTTGAATATGATCTTGCACAACTATCGTTTCTTATCTCCTTTTTTTAGAGCGGATTTATAGTTATATAACTATATATTATATCATTGTAGTTCTATAATATATTATTATATATCATGCTTATATATTGGGTTATATGAAAATGTGTTGCTTTGATTTGATGAATTCGACACAATCAATTATTAAAATATGATATTCAACTACACATTTGTAACACTCACCGACTCAAAGCTCATTTTTTAATGCCCTAATAATTTTGCGGCTCAAACTGTTACTCGAGTTATATCTACGACAAAAACACTTATCTTCCATAAATTTTCCATATCTCTATCTTTGCTACAATTGATGACGGTATTTTTCGTTCTTGTTGTAGGCCTTCTGCATTTTGTAATTTATACCCTATCACTGCCATAAGTGCATATAGTACCGATGCAATTACAGTGAGTAGAACAGAGTCAACACGGTTAGTGATC
This sequence comes from Prostheceraeus crozeri, assembly GCA_907163375.1. Lineage (NCBI taxonomy): Eukaryota > Metazoa > Platyhelminthes > Polycladida > Euryleptidae > Prostheceraeus > Prostheceraeus crozeri. The sequence continues at coordinate 17,024 of CAJQUW010015514.1, read as the reverse complement.
ATATACATTTATACAGGTAAAGGGTACACAGCTAATTTCTCAGCGTAGAAAATTGTACAGACTCTTCTTGAATTCCCGAAGAGATGTCGACTCAACAATATATGACGGGAGCGAATTCCAAGCGTCGATTACATGTTGAAAGAAAAGTATTCCTGAGATTGAATCCTTAAGGGATTTTTAAAGTCTTTCAGGTAATATCCGCAAGTCCTTGAAGTGGCAGGTTTGAAAAAGTTCCGGGATCACATGGAGCAAGAGAATGAAAAATTTTGATCAAAAACATGTCGACGAAGTTGTGGGACTAAACCGCCGTTGGACCCTTTAGATCAAGGCAATGTCTTTTGCAAAAAGGGGATTTCACACACACGCGTACAGCGAACTTCAAATAAGGACGAGCACAGATTGACATCAGGCTCGAGGGGGATACAAAAGTTCGCAGAATAGCGGAAAGTATCATGTGCGCTTTCTGGGTGCACATGAGGACGTGTTGGTGGGATTTGAGGTCGCTCGAGATGACCCCTCCAAGATCCTTTGAGGTGTCCATAGTCTATGTCCATAGTCTTGAGAGGCCGGTTATTGAGAACGCAAACATTAGATGGATTGTGATGGCCAAAGGAGGTGACGTGTGATTTTGTAGGATTCAAGCGTAATTACCATTTCCTGCACCACACTGAAATCTAGTCTGAATTGAATATTTCATTGAACATAAATTTTGAAGCAAAAATATGAATAATCCATCATGCCATCATGCATGTTATTCATGATTCACAAATAAATTTACTCATTTGGAAAACAAAAATTGCTATGATTAATTTGGATTAATATATTCAAAGCTGACTGATATTGTGGTTGTAATTTTGTGATGGCTGACAATTTCATGTTGTCCAAAAGTATGCGATAACACTATCAACGACCGATACAACAGTTCACAAAAGTTGAGACAGTTTGGTACCTACAACATGTAGTAGCTTACGTTTGCGGCTACCCAAAGAAGAGTTTTTGAAGTAATTTTTTATATAGTCATGCGCAATGCTTTGCATGTAAATGCGTGTCACATTAATAATTCGCCCTCATTAATTTTAGCATGTCCCAAATTTTAGTGCAAACAGTTATCTATCTGAATTCTCCAATGTGCAGCCCTTAATTGTGAATAATTCAATGACAGCAACTTAATTGTCATTCAATTGACTGCTATCAAATAATTTATTGCTTATTTATTCAAGCATCAATAAAGTGATTACTTATAACACCAATTTCAGTGATTTGGTTGCTAATTTGAAATCCAGTTTCTTATATTTGATCTTTCAATTATTCTGAATTAAATTATGCCTACTTGATTGTTCAGATTAAATTTTCTATTTCAACCATGTCATATTGTAGGCTATCTATTTCCCAGTCATTACAGTCTCAATTAATTGCTAAAAAAGCAATTTAATTTCTGTTGAATGTCAACAATCTCTATTCTAAAGAGACATGCGAAAAGCCATACAAGGTATTGATTAACAGAATCTTCAAATGTGATGGTCATCGTAGCAGAATTGCACCCAGATTTTCGACCTCCACTAAATCTTGTAATACTAATAAAATTTATCTGAACTTTTCTTTTGTTCTCTTTGTATCTGGGTGTAATGAGTTCGTTTTAACCTTTGTGATTTGAATACCATTGTGCTACAATAGAAGTATCCACGGAATTAGAACTCGGCTAGACTTAAAGCAAAATCAAATTCTGTGATATTATCAGTTCCATCCTATTGTGTGTAGGTTTGCTGTATGATGCGAATCCAACAAGCGAAAATAGTCAGACGGCACGTGATGAGTCAGGGTGTATGAAATTGCTTGGCTACGCAATGTCAAAAGTGCAAGTCTGCTCAACTTAACGGAAGAAAATTGTCTAGGACTCTTATGGGATTTCGTGCAAGAATGTACTTTGAATAAGGCTTTTGCTTTACCTGTATTTTGAAAGTTTCAATTTCAACATGAATGCCTATGTTGCAGTATCGTAAATGCCAATAATCGCATGTACTGTAACAAGCATTTAATAATTTTAATTAATGTGCAAGTATGCAAGGGACAGGTACAGCTAAAATATCGAAAATATGAGACTTCCTCAATTGCGCTATATGTAACCTCTGTCATAGGCATTCATTCATTTGTTGTAAGTTATCATGTTTTTGTTACATTTTTAGGAATTTATTCTTTTGTTGTGCAATGCTCATCGTTTCATTCAATTGAAGGAATTTGTTAAATTGTACATTTGTATAGTGGAGATCTTCTGGCAAATTAACAGTACTTATGCTTCATGATATAGTCATGAATTTACTCGAACTTTAAGTAGACATTCAGCATTTTCAATTTAATATAGTTTCATTATTGAATTCTTTCCAATCTTCATTGTTCTATTCGTGCTTCATAGAACGATCATGGCATATTTATGTATTGATTATATATGTAAATGAACAAGCGCTTTCTTGTCTTGTTTTGTCATTGAAGTCAGTACAAACAAAGATACATAACACGAAAAAGTGAATATCCGGTAGTTTTTGTTGCTATAAAGCCATTCACAAAACATCAGAATTTCAATAGATAATAAATAATAGATAACGATTAATTTAATTTGATTGCGTTCACATTTCAGCTACAGTTCTATTAAAGATGGCTGTTAGCGGCCGAGATTGACGACAAAATTTAGATAAACAGAACAAGACTTGCATAATTGCCTGCGAGATGCAACAATGCAAGACTGTGAATGCGGTCCTAAACAATGCGGATCGTCCAGTCACCGGATAGGTGATAGACTTTGCTTTCAGTGTTGCGTACACGCGAACTGGGAAATAAGCGCTGCGACGAATGACTCACGCATGGAAGATGATTTTCAATGCATTGGTAGTCACTCCAAAACTTTCCAAAGAATTGAAATTAGGCACGCGGGATAATATCGCTTGGTCTTAGCAACTAAACCATCGTCAATTCAGGCAAGATGATGAAGGAACAAAATTCTGCGATTTGGAACAAACATAACAATGACCGGCATTTCTCAAACATTTCTAGAATGACACATGCTTAGCGATTCAGAGGTAAACGTATTCCTGAAAGCATTCTCGAATAATGTCTGTAATGTTCATAATCTAGTGGAAGCAGCATGCGTGCGCCTGATTATATACTATTAAGAAGTCAGCCTAATAATAAATAAATGAAATTAGAAAAGTCGATGTTTACTAGAATTGAATAAAGACATTCAAGCATTCAAGAGGGCAGGCATTTAGTAAGTCTCAATTCGCTTTTCTAGTCGGTTCCTAGGTTCTAACTTTTGATCGACTTATATTTTGTTTTTTTACCTTTTTCATAACATGTCTAATTTTCAGCATTATCAGCTTTGTCAGTGATGTCAGTTAATAAGGCCTATTTCAAATTAAAAAGTTATTGATCTATGGATGTTTGTTATACGTTATTTGAAAAATCGTTCAAATTACAGCTTTTACTTCACAAAGACGAATGCAATGATCGATCTAATTTTTGCATTGATTGATTGCCATTTGAATTGACCGATAACTATCATTATAATCGATATTTTCAAGTAAATTTTCATTGTTGGATATTCTGAAATGAGAAATCGACAGCTCAAGCTGTTCAGAGATCAGCATATTCATTTTAAAGCGGCATTTCACAGAACAAAGTACAAAACAATAGTCCTACCGTGATTATTATGGAAAAATTAGAGACATTTGATTTACAAGGACGGCTACTCGAGAATCATTGGTGTACCACTGCTGGGTGTCATCACGGTGGGACAGAAATGTCACAATCGCGACCCAAAGGCTTGTAGGTCAATAGTTAGCATAATTCAAGCTCTGGAAACTACGTGTATGCATATTGAAAATAGCAAGACTAATTAGTAGGCTTCTGTGGATTTCCAAAGAGGTTACCTCGTCCTATGATCATTATCAATGTTTGATACATGTGCATATAAAATCTGAAAGCAAAACTATTGAGGAAAGAAGAATAAGTTATTGAAATGGTAGAGGAAATTAGTCGGAAGAACGCTTCTGTGAAATTGGTTTATCATCAATGTGCTAGTTGGATATGGGATTAACACTTTATTTCATGAATGCATGTTTTTTTACAACTCTTATTTTATACGTTGACCGCACACTTCTGATGCAATGCTTTTGACGAAAACTCAAATAGCTTTGAACCGTGTTGCACTCATGACTTTTAAAATGAATATTATGGTTTTCGTCCACTTCTACGTTAATTAAGGTCGAAAATGTAGAAGTTTCAATGCTATTCTACGTAACTATTTATGTTTTCCAACATAGGCCAAAATGAAAAAATGGTGAAATGCGTGCAAAGTTGAACGTGCCATAATGTTGGTTGAATTAAGTATGACCATACTGCCCAAGCTCACTTAAGTTTTCTTTTGAAAATACTGACAACTTTTTAGTTGGCTTGCCGTAGATTAAAAAGCAATAAATTATTTTGAAATGTCAAATTAAGCTTTTGTTCTGTAATACTAATATTATGACCTATAGCTGTGTCATGCACGAAAAAATCATTGCATGAATCAGCTTTTTGAATCACCAAAATTATGCCTGCGAGTGCATTTCAAGCTGTTGTTTCTTAAGAAAGCAGATTTTTGATAACTCTGAAAATACCAAAAATTGAGATGCGATTATAGTTTCACAAAATTATATCGAGACCTGAGTGCCACCGTCTGCTAGTCCACCGCAAAATCGCAAATTTGGCATTAAAAAATTTGCAAGATTTCAAATAGGGAGCACTTTAAAGCTTTATCTCGAATGAGTGATATTTATAAAAAAAACATGTCGCCCAAAAAAATAATCAAGTTTGAAGAAGTTTTAATAATCAAGTTTTAACCTAAGTAGAGAAGCATTAACTGGGAGAGCATGACAATCATGAACATTCAACTTTGAGCAACAGTTCCGTCTAGAAGTTATATCGGCATGACGAGAAGCCAAATTTCATGTCGCAACAGTAGAATTCTAGTGAAGTGCAATTCTACAAATTTCGGAAAATTATTTATTATTATACATCAACTTGAAGAGCATTGAAAACAAAGAATCACGCGAGATAGAAGAAGCTACAAAATAATGACTGTAAATAATTATTGTTTTTTCAGATATGCGAGCATTATCTCATAAAAGGGTCATAAGATAAATTACAACAAGAACTGCAAATCAACGTAATCGGTTATTGATATTCTATAATTAAATTAACTCTCATCTGTCTTACCGGTACATGTCGGATAAAGCTTAGAAATTAATCACTTTTGCATGTACATCTGCTTATATAATTTTGCAGATGAGTTTGGGATATTCAGTTTTTGTTGTAGGATCCCCAAATTGCTGATGAAGCACAAAAACCCTTGATAATACAAATTTGATTTTCAAATCTGTACTTGATAAAAGCTTCGACCGAAAGTGTGTACATTATAATGCACATTCAAGCTCACCATAACCGTTTTCCTGCTCTATACTGACAAAGCTCGATGGCAACGCTTACAAAAAATTTTTAAACTACTCGTATAATTTTCCCATTAATTGATGATTATGATGTAGACTGTTTGTAAGCACCCTGATGATGTCATATTCAAAGCGTCCGTATTAATACAAGGAAATCCTACTATTTATCATTAGTTACCCAGAGAGGCAAATGCGAAGTTCAGAAAACTCTTAAGAAATTGAGTAGGTATCTAAATTGAGTAGCAATAAATATGCAACTTAGCTAAGTTATGAATAAACATGTCAGTGGCATTATATGTGATTGATTTAATTTAATTCAGACATCATGACAGCTTGAGGCTGCCGACACATTCCAGGTTGAAAAGAAATGATAAAAAATACTGTAATAATAAAAAAGCAATAAACAAAGAAAAAATCTTGTTATTTTGCTTTGAATCATTTCCAGAAACATGTATAATTAAAACCTAGTCAAGTCAGCATTAAAATTTATAGTCTGAAGCGCAGCTTTTAAGTTTTTACTAGATCATATAACCACAAAATATTCACATATTGAAATTGGGCCTTATTAGGAACACAAATCCTAACGAGGCCCAGGACGATGAGAAATTCAAAGTCGAGATTGCTACAGCTCTAGGTTTGAATTTATAGAACTACCATGGTGGTATTTTATGAATTCTAGTTGAACTTCTAGAAGCATTTTCACTCAATAAAATGAGAAATGCAAGATATTAGAGAAGATTTTTAATGCCGTGGACCTTAATTGGGTCACCTACTTTTATACCTGGCATATAAGAAAATATTAAGTCAATCTGAAAAATGTCAGATGTCGACGATTGTTCTCGCCATCCACCTTAAAATTCCTAACACTATTCATGAAAATTCATATCGATAGTATATAGATAAGGTATCACAACTCATGGAATGTTTTGAACAATAACTTCATAGCTGGATTGAGATGAATTGTTAATATAGTCAGCTAATTATCAACATGAATGGTATAAAACATTCGCTTGATTGATTGCTGATTGAACGCTGAAATTATATTTATAATGCTTCATACAACATCACGTGTTGTTGCTATTTACTTGAAACGTTGCATAAGTCACGTGTATGTGACATATTTTTTGGCTCTTCACGCATCAACTGCTGTAAGTTATTTTTTATATGCGTATGTGGCACTCATCCACGTTTTAATCTTCTAAAGCGAATAGTACAGATGCCCTTCAAGCAATTTTTTGATTTGATGCATGCAATGTGCTGCACTGAGTAGCCTACATCCTCCCTTCGAACTGAAAAATGAAGAAGAGAAATCTTCATGAAATCATGGCTTATTCAAATCATTATCATGGATTATCACCGTCAGATGGGTATTATGAAAGCAACCCTCTGAATTATTAAAACGTTAGCTGAACGTCTAGTTATCGGCTATAGGTCTATGCCGACACATTTCTAACCAGCAAGGTTAAGAAGTCATATAAGATAACAGCATGAGCGTTGACTAAATGCAAAGAAGATGTAAAAAAAATGATTCCATTGTTCGAGTAACTTATAAAAAGAGATGTCCTTCTCTTCATGATTTGATCGATGCATACGTCTATTAAAAATTATTGTATATTTTTCACTTAATGTACTTGATATACACTAAACATACTTTATATAATGAAAACACTTCATAGAATTATTCGATGTCGTCATTTACTACTGCAAGCAACTCTACCGACTGCAAAAGTCTGCTTCGGCTATCACGGGCATCTACTCAATCAAATTTATTTTTTATTTCGAATCAACATAAATGAAATATAGGCTAGTTATTTTCATTGATGAAGAAGATTGATTCGGAAAACATTATTCTAAAGAATGGCGACTTTGACATGTTCGTCGTTACATCAAATTGTAGTTTTTGTGCTTAGAACGCTTTCAAAGCATTTTTGAGCGATTCAGTTGAATTTTTGATATCGCCTTTTATTAATTATTAGATTCATTGTTTGGGACCTTGACTGTTGCATTTTGCCTGCAGATGAAATGGCTGCATCCAAATCAGCCGCATTTCATTCAGTCTGTGTTTTCATTCACGCTACCTCCATGTTTTGAAATTGAAATTTACTTACTACCTTACTAAATATCTGAGCTCTCAAGCCGGCCGTTCCAACCAACCAGCTCCTTCATGAAGCATGAAGAAATCTGCTTCATCGCCTTCTATTAGGAGAACTGTCAATTAAATGTATTAATCTAGTGTGCTCCATTTTCCGCATGCATCATAATATGGCACTGTTGTGATCACATAGTGTAAATGCGCACCAAATTTGAATTCCCAAACATTTAAAGAAAATCACAGCTTTAAACACTACTCTATAAATATTCAGTAGTCGACTGAAATTATATATTCTCGAGATATAAAAATGTATTATCATTTCGATGTAATTTATAAAATGAAAAACGCTGCATATAATTTGATGTCATCATCTGACCCATTTGCTATTACAAGCGACTCTGCCGACTGCAACAGTCTGCTTCGGCGCCACGGGCAACTCAATAAAGTATATGTGCTTAAACCTGTAGTCCGAATTAGTATAAAAGAAATGTAGGCTAGTGAAGAATGTTATTCGAGCTTTCGACCGTCCTTCAGCCGAATCATGAAATGAATGAAAACATTGACATCTCATAGCAGATATAAAGAAGAAGAGAAAGTTTACATTTACAATAGGCTACAAAGTTTACATTACAATAGGCTAGTTATCTTCATCGATGAATAATAAATATTCGGAAAACAATGTTGTTCTAAAGAATGCCGACTTCAACATGCTCATCCTTACATCAATTTGAAGAAGAACCGTGTGTTGTGCGTTGAACGCGTTCAATGTAGTTTTCGGTGATTTTAAAATCATAGTTGTATTCATTGTTCGCCTCATTCTTCGGAACCAACTGTTGAATTTTGTCTTCAAATGAATGAATGCATCCAAGTCAGCCGCATTCCATCCAGTCTTTTGGGCCTTAAGGAGCCTCCATGTTGAACTCATATTAGCAAAACAACTAAACATCTGAGCTCCCAAGTCGGCCTTTCCAACCAACCAGCTTCTTCATGAAGAGAGAAATTTGTTTCATCATCTGTGCATCGTCGTGGAATGACGATTTTCGCATTTTGTCTAATTTGACGCAAATATTATGATACCTTGCAATGCTACTAAAAATTGTTCTCATGTATTTTCATGGACAGCATAAAGATTTTGTATAAATTGAAGTAAAATTGTTTTGCTACGAACCATCTATAGCCTGTCATTTTAGAAGAAAATCTCAACTGTTGTGGAGATGCAAGTGGAATATCTAGATTTCATCGTCATTCAGTTGTCATTTTGTCATTCAGATCAATTCATATGTCATTCAATTGAAAAAGTCTGTCCAAAGCCTATTCCTTAAGGAAGGGCAACAGAAGTTACACCAGAGCACTTCTTTTCAACTAAGCTTATAAGTATTATTGCCGATTCTTTGTCAAATAAAAATACTTTGGAACAAATTGTAGTTTTTCAATTGTCTTGGAATGATAAAAATAAAGTAATGGAGTGACGTTTTGGGTTTCCTGGAATAAAATTGATTTTGCATCACAATATCGTTATGCCATGAACACATTGAAGTGCGCGGCAGCGATGCTATCAGAGGAGTTTTTGCATTGATAAAAGTCTCTGGATTCTGTGCGGTTACATAAGTTTTGTTTGTAGGTCAGCCAAATTTTCAATCATCAAAATTGCATCATTTAATTCATTTGAGAAATTCTGTTCTCCATAAACCCTATCCTATAAATATAGACGACTTATTATGCACCAGAGCCCTTCTAAATAATTGCTGATTATTTGTCAGAAACTTTAACTTCTGATAAAATTGAAGACTTTCAAATGTCATGGCATGACGTTTTGGGTTTCCAACAATCAACGTAACTTTTTATCACAAATTGTGCCATTAGAATAATTATGAAGTGACTGCACGACAAATGATATTATCAGCTCAACGTTTGCATAGATGCTTTGTCTGGATCATCTGGATTCTCCAAGGGCACATATGTTTTGCATGAATGAAATTAAAAATAATGAAATTAGAATCGAGGCCAGCTGTGCACTCGAACAAAATAACAGACATAAAATGAAAATCTTTTACTTCGATAAAATTCCTCATCAAAAGAATAGAAAATTAAATCAATTTGTTTATGATTCAGGCACGATAGCAATCGATATGTTCGGTGTCTTCATAATGTTCTTCGCTGAAGTAGTAGCGCCTTTTCTTTGATGTTGAGGAACCTGTCAACTCGGGAGATTCGGTCAACTAATGAATGCATTTTCTAAATGAAGCAGAATGGATATCTCCTTGCAAAGGCTAATCCAATCTGTAAAAATACGAAGGCCTTTAGTTGGCGTGAAGTAATCTATCTCTCACAACTGACTGAAATCAGCGCTTTCGTTTAATAGCAAACACACAATTTTGTAATTCTACAGACAGAGGACTCGTGGATCCGTTTCTTTCTGTAGCTCTTGGCTGTTTCTCTCTTCGTTTCCCTCCTTCAATATTTTCCTCATTCATGCGTAGTGGACCTCTCTTCCTCGCATTTTTCTCTCTAATTACATCATTGAGTCTTGGTTGCTATAGGCCTACTCTCTTCTTTATCATCACGTAACCCTTTTTCGATCATCTCAGGTTTCCTTTATTCATCTTCTTGCCATTTCAGTAAAACTTATTGAATAACTGCATTTGTGGTAACGAGAGTTACAAAGTTATAGCGAGTTTGGAGTAGGTAGTCTATAAAGTTGAATAGTCAAGTTCTAATTGGGTGAATGAAATTGAGCTGGAAATGCCAGGCGCACGGGATATTTCCTTCCACGAACACACATGACACAGTATTTGTCTGTGGCATGCATATTGTCATTTCAGTTTCACGTCGGCTTGATTTTAACCTAAAGGTGATACTTCTAGTGCCACAGAATGATGCGTCATTCCCCGACTTTATTTATTGTCGTTTAATTTTCCTTTATATGATAAGCGCGTCAGTTTGCTGGATTACTGTTATGGTCTACCGCATTGCACATGTTTAAAATAATTAGGTATGTGATATAAAGTAACTATTTTGATTATGACCGATGTAATATTGAAAAGTAGTTAAATAACGTCGTGGGATGACGATTTTCAGAATGCAAATAAAATCATAAATTGCCTTCTAACAATTCTTTTTGATGTAGTAGACAACTTGATATGGGTCAATTTTTCTTTCATCACGTCTCTATTCCGGGTGCGAGGATTAATCAGTTTGCCTGAAATGTCGTTTGAATTGCGCAAAACAGAGAAGTTGGTGAAATGTCGAAGCAATATCATTACTAAGGTCTACGAGCAAAAAATGTTTTTTGGCAAATGCTGTTGAATGTCACGAAGTTGAATCGCTGGTGGACAAACATAGATAGCAGCGGCTGAGACTTTGTATTGATCTGGAATACAGGGGGGGAAAGAAAATCCAAGCATGTTTCCACTTTCTCAGGAAGAATCATAGAAATTTATGCGTTTGGACAATTCTCTTCGCTTGACCACGGAGAAGAAGCTGCAATTTTTGCTGAAGGATAAGAATGTCAACTTAGATTTTCCATAAATCAATCAGTTACCACAAGCCTGACGTCAATAAATCTTATCAATTGATAGCAATAATTTATTGAAAGGGCCTTCTTACATTCCTTGTGGTTATAATAGCAAGGATAATCAAAAATGGTGATGGAAAGCCGTGTAGAAATGGAAGTGTCTGTATCTCGCATAGCGACTTAACATCGCCAGAATACCTTTGAGCTTTAGGGAGGTATAATAAATATTTTGAAATTTATCAAAAATATAGCATCCAAATCTACTGTGAAGGTCAATTTAAAACTGGAAATAAAATATGATGAGAATGAAGCTATTATTCTAACTGCATATAAAACAAATCATGCCTTACTGACCGATATAAAAATTTAGTCAGCGAATCAAATGGAGACAGCGAAAACAATTCTAACCAGTTCAGCCTATAGTCCTTTCGCGAAATGAGCCACAAGATCCTATGTGCGAATTCAATAAAGGCTTGATGGCCAGCATTGACTGAATGGTCCATTGGCAATCGACCGCCTTGATTGGTGGCGGTGGCGTCTTTATATAATTTTTTCTTTGGGCTAGGCAATGCCGGCGGCGGCATCTTCGGGCGCGGGGAAGCTGGATCATCCTCCCCCCCCCCCCCCCCCTAGTAGACTATCAGTGAGTATGAGCTAGATATAGAAAGCTTAGTATAAAGTGGACTCAATGTATTTTTTCGCACACTCACTGGAAAAAATGTCTTTTCGGTATAAGAATTGGCACAGGTGCTGTTTTGCGGGGAGTTGCCTTTCTTTATCACAATTTAGAAACATCAGAAGATACCTTAGCAAAATCATGTTTATACACATTGGAGTATAAACTTAGTTCACCTGGACACTCCATCAGGACCTTAGACGCATGTTAAGTAGAGTCGGCTTGACTTAAGTGCCTATTAGAAAGTTAAAACATGAGACCATCTATTTAGGTCCTTCCATAGTTGTTTGAAATCTCTAGGATTTAAATTAATCTTCTAATGCGCTCAATTAATAAGAATGAATAGTCTAGATGTCTATTATCTTATCATTGACTGTAGGAAAAATTAGCGTATGCGTGAAGCAATTATGTGAACACTGCTGTCCCTACTTGAACTGCCAACCTTGAGCCATAAGTCCATATCGGGCGACTTTACCGTCCTTGTACGTAGAATCGCAGAACTTATTAATTATTCCCGAAATCGCAAATTACAAGTGTTGAGCGGGATAGGTGTTATTGCCGTAAATATATGCCAGACGGGGTATCTGCTCTTAAACGATTCACTCTTCGATGATAACGCACACGACAATACAATACGCAACTCACATATTTAGGTATTATGATACTGTATTCTGGCCAAAATATGTTTATTGTCACATAGTCGATTATTAGTCCACTTTCTTGTGAAAAGCTTCCGGTATTATAGCTTAAATTCATCTCCATGTTGGATTTTATTATATCTAAGGCATTCTGATTAAATAAATGTCAAAATGGCAAGGCAGAATCAGGCTTGCCCTATATTCAAATCCGTAATCCGACCGTTCAAGAATCAATTAAAAATGGTTTCGAATATCAGGTACCATCAATCTGGTTGGCGAGCCGCTATGATCATTTTAGCATAATTTACTAGTGTCGAAGAGAGTAATTAACTTCCAGCTTAATTCCATTACGCTATAACAAACGGAACAAGTTATATCTGTAAAGCTTGAATTTCTCAAACAACGAACTTGCGAATCTTTGTGGAATCTAAGCACAAGAATTACAGTGGGAACATAAGTTTGAAATTGATCAAGTGGAAAAGTGTTGCTTCAAATAGCAGTTACTCGATGATAATCAATTCATAAAATGATGATTTGCATCGCACAACTGACACACGCTTTTTCGGCGTGATAAATTGTAATTATAATGAGTAAAATAAAATTTACAAGATAATAATACAATTATCACGGCACGAAAAGCCAAGGAGAACTTTTTCATTCATGCAGGCCATCGTAGGTCTGACAACCATGAAAGAACAATCGCCAACTTCCTGTTAAACAGGCTATTGTCGCTCTACACTCAAGCTTCACTCAGCCTTCTTCGCGCTCGTGATAATTGTAATTATAACGTAAAAGAAAATGGTTACATAATATTTACAAATTTGATCCACGCGAAAAGCAATAAAAGGAGACTTTTTCTATCATCAGCCTTCTGGTTGATCAACAGAATGAACAATTCGCCCCATCCAAATCCTTGTTAACGGCTATCCTCTACATCATAACTTCACACGTTGGTTTTTCCCCTCTTCGGCGCACGGCCCCTGCCATGAATTCGGAGGAAGAAATAAAAATAATTTACCGATAAATCACTTGCAAACGGCAAGCTTCAGCAATTGCCTTATTCCCTTTCATGATTTCGAGGTCTTTCTGAATTTCTACAAAAGGTCTGCTGTATCGGCCAGGAATTACTACATCCCTGGGTTCTTTGTTAAAAAAAAACATGCTGAAACCTGCGGTTTAAAAACCCTTTTCTGGGCCGATGTTTAGAGAGGCCGGTAAAATTCGTGTTTTCATTGCCGCACGCACACTCTCACGTAGTGGTGAAATATTTCATCGAACGGGGGAATATTTGTTGTCGTGCAATCTGAGTATAGCGGTTTTTATATAAAGTTGCACTATTGATGTCTTGTTTGAAACCTCGTAAAACAGCAACCATGCATTACGAAGGTAATGGTTTTAGCAACTTCAATACGAAATCACGAATCTTAAACAGTATGTATGATGTTTATGCCGATTGTCTAATTACATCTACAGGGATAAGTGGCGAAAACAACATTATCATGCTCCGAATAACAAACCCCAATACCCCTTTCTGTGGCGCCTCCCTGGCGAAACAGATGTTACCCTGGTTTAAGAAAAATAAATACGGGAACTCATTGAGAAATTTGTGACAATGCAGGAAGCAAAAATCGATCATCTATTTTAAGTAAAAAGTAAAATTGAATATTAACAACTATTAATTGCTGCCCGTCGGCACTTAACACAAATGTGAAATCCTATGTCAGCTATGAAAACTTTATTGCGTACCATCTATCGCAATCAGATTGGCAGAGTGCCACGTTTGACATTACAAAAAACTTGTCTGACTACTCGCAGAATTCGAGGAAATCTAATTACTGACCACTTTATCGATCTAATGACGTCGAGTCAGCAAAATTGCGGGACTTTGCAGGAAGGAGCTGGATAGCTGCAGGCAGCACAGTTTTACAGCATTGATATTTTAAAGCGAATAATTGATGAATTACGTTTAAACCGCGAATCATTGGGGTACGGTGTAGTGGATTTATAAGCAGAATAAAGCTTGGATTTTGGCAATACGATTAGATGGCTCAGGAATTACAGAAGATCAAGGATTCCGGTAGGGTCCAGTTAGCATAGTTTTTGAGAATGTCCGTCCTGCTCTGCCGACTTTTAAGCATCTTTTTAGTGACGAGAATCGGGAATCGAGGAGTAGAAAATAATACCCCCCCCCCCCCCCAGATAAAAACGTGAGGACTACATATCAAATGCGCCGACCGCGGCCTCACTTCACTAGGGATGGCCGGGAACGGTATCCAATTGGATCGTAAAAATTATTCTTAGATATGGGACTATTTTACGGGTTATATTTTGCACGAGACTATTTTTACAAATTTTCACGATTAAATTAGTTAACACAATTATTAACGCTATTATTTACATAGTAAATGATATCGTATTCGTAGACTTATGAACTTTTAAGATATGGAAAACAAATCTCAATTAGTCGAATCTATCATGCGCCTATGTGTACACGTTAAAGGGGCTTACAAGTGAAGTTGGTCCGCCCCGGTCATGTAAGGCCACTCGTGATAGACGGGGCCACCTATCCACGCGCTTTCACACCCATCTCAATCTACCTTTGGGCCCCACCCGCTTGTTTACTTCTGCACCAAAACATGACATTAAGCGATATTGTTCTTCCGTACAATTGCCCCACAATTCCTTATGCTAGAGTTAATTCTAAAAACGTTTACATCACATATTCGATGATAATTTTAATTCAAAAACAATGATCTGTAAGTACTTAATAATAGTTATTAAGTTAGAATAGATGTAGAAGCCATTTTAAAAACCATTTTTATCCATTTTATTCTTTTTTTATTCGAGAAAGCATTGAGTTTTTTCCATCTGCCTGATGTTTTTTTATACTCAAATAGCATGAGTTGTCATAAGGTGGCTCCAACCTCGTCTATTGCACCCGAACGAAACCGCGACCACCGCACAATTGTTTCTGATGAATATAAATATTCCACGCAAACGTGTCACAAAATAAACAGATTGTAAAAGTTTATTAAAGTCCTTGTTGGTGAGCGCATTCCAGTATGCAAATTATGGTGCTAGATGCTCCGCCGTCGCACATATCAGACCGGACAGGCGGCGTTTTCTTGCTAACAAATGATAGTAAGGAAATACCAATTTGTGTTCATGCTGTTAAAATGGAAGCTGAAATTGATTGTAAGATCTCGTTATACACAATACTGTGCAGTATGCTCGACAAAAGGGCAGAAAATACGCTTGTAAATTAACTTATGTATATTAGTACAATAATTGCATGATTCAAATGGCCTATGCGTGATAATGATGCACAAAAGCTCACCGAACAAATCGCATTCCTCCAAATAAGTCAGGTTCGCATGGTGTGTTCAGATCATAGGTCGGTGTCCTTGATGTGTCAGTAAAAGTAGTCTAGAAATGTCTGCCAGCTAGTAACATCCGGCGATTCCCAAAATAAAGTCCTCTAATGTGCAACGATCGAGTAAATTCATGCGCTGACAATACCCGGAGCGGTATCAGCCCACCTCCCCTCGTCCTCGTGTGATGAGAGCGGTGGTGCCGAGAAAAAAGTAATCACAAAAGAAGGTCGACCAATCGAGCTGGTGTCGTTTTGGTCGTTAGGAAATGGGTCCGGTCGTGAGGAGAAAACTAGTTCCCTCTTACCCCGCAACCCCCCCTCCTTCTATGTCAGAACTTCCACCGATTCAGGTTCTAGAGATCAGCTAGAATAGTCGTGCAAAGTATAGCTCATTTTATACAAAGCTGAATAAGAGTGAGGAAGAAAAATAAATTGCGATTTGAAAGGCCTCAGTAAGTTGGTCAGGCTTATCTTTCCCATGGAGTTTTAGAGTAAAGGAAAATGGTCAGGTGAAAACGCTCAGGAGTTAGAAAAGCAGAGGTGGGTTTGTGGACGTATTTTGTTGGAGGGGTTTTTATTAGAAAGTGTTCCCATAATTTCGGCGGATGAAGGATGTGCTGTCGGATAGGAAAACGGGAGGGCCAGATTCGGAGTCTACTCTAACGGTGAGAATTGTTGGGCTGTTAGGAAGGTTGTTTCCCCCAGTGCTCAAATCCGTTGAGGAAGAGAAACAAATTTTGAAGGACGTTCCTACCATCACCTCTGGACTAGACTTCCAACATTTTGGTTCTCACGAGATCCGGTAGAACAAGCCTCGTGCAATAGCCTCATTTGAAAGCTAAGCGTCAGACAAATTCAGTGGAAAAGAGTTCGGCTTGTTGTTTTTTCGATAATCTGCTGTCTAGCCGCTCTTTCGTTTAGATGTGAGTGACGACCGCCATTGAAAAATTTTGAAAATTGGCGAAAAAAAAACGACAGGGTTAGAATTTTTTATACGGAAAATGACTCTAGCGGTCTTTTGTGAACGAATTAACCATTCACGGTATAGGGCAAAAACAGAGAAGCGCAGAAATTTTTGTAGGAAGTGTATACCATGCGTGATCATTCTGCATTTCTGTGAGGGTTGATTACTCGTTTACCAAGGTAACAATCGTGAAAGAACAAATACAGTTGTAAATTTTCTTGCACACTCGGGGTCTCCACAACGCGTGAGCGAGGTAGGAATTTTTTCCGATGAAAGAATGTTAAATTGTG
>CAJQUW010015513.1:0-15724 GCA_907163375.1 Prostheceraeus crozeri | reverse complement strand
AGCTGTTATTGTTTGGACTATGTTGCTTCCACTTGTGACGATCGAAAAGGGGACGTCGGATTCACTACTTTCAGCATGCTTCTGATATGGTGGGAAAAAACACCTATCACTAATTCAAAGTGTTTAAAACTACACATATTCCAATTTTCCAGTATAATTCGTGTGAAGGAAAAAACTTCATTATTGCAATTGCCCCAACCTATGAGTAGTAGCCAGGTTATGACTTTCGTCTCTCAAAAAAACAGATAATTTAAATTAATAAATGTTCAGTATTTGATGAACATAAGATATATAAATAAACTCTTTCTATGTGTTATCTCGCTTTAGAAGGCCGTTCCTTACGTTGTTGAAAATTTCCGCAAAACATATTCAATAACATATGCCAGCAGCTTACTTTACTTATCTTAAGCTTCTCAAAAAGACTATCAGATTGGATTACACTGATGTATTTATCAAGGGAAAGCGACAATCATTCCTGCAGTAGTCGCCAAGCATTTTTCAAATCACTATAGGTTGATTTCTGTGAGGTACCTCTATCCGCGAATATATTGATAAAGTCGATGTGCCCCAGCGCTTTTTTCCAATTTCTTTTTAGAAAACGGTATACCAGTAGGTTCAAGTTTGAACAGCACCCAGTCCCAGCGTTTTCTTCTCTCAGAATGAGCTGTCGATAGACTTGTGTTACGAAAGCAAACAAAAATGTGGTACTTATTGTTATCTCACCCCAGGTTTTCAAATATGTCTAAAATCCGTAAAAAAGTAGATTCAACCGTCGCACACCTTCAGATGCGTTTATGAGTATATTTTCTACCCACATGAAAAAAATTATGCAAATCGACAAGAACTTTTGAAATTAGAGACGATAAACGTGAAGTGTAGTGTGTTGGTTCAGAGCTTGATCTGACTTTGTCTGTTTGCGCATGATTGTTATCGTGTGTGCATTTTCTCTTTCCGCATCCGTCTCATCCATTGCTATTTGAAATCTTCCCACGACCAATGCCCCAAGTGCACCACACCTTTTTAAGTTAAGCAGATTAATAGAGAGGATGTGGTCTGACTGGGTCATTATCACTTCACGAGTTGTCACAACTGCTTTGTTGACCTAGTGCTATTGCTCAGACTGAGGTCAGTGAAGTCAGGTCTCAAAACTGCTGACATCGATACACTTCACTCGTATCGTCTTTCTAATTCAAAATTACTTACGATTTGCATAAATTCTCAAATAGTGTCTCTGAAGTTTTGTGATCATTGATTCATTTCTGCGGATTGTTAGGACAAATTTTGAAAGCGTGGGGGGAGCTATCCAATAACTACCCTCAAAAACGTTGCGATTACGATTCTTGAACTATAGTAACGTAGCCCGACGTGCATGGGATAGGAGAAGGTTGTTAATGATTATTGCAATTCATTCATTGTCAATGTGCATTTGATCGTTCTCATGTGTCTCACACGCATATCTAAAATTAGAGGCACTTTATGACGTTCTGATGTTAAGGAAAGATGATGTGACGTAATTTGCATACTTACCTCATGAATGTAGAGAGAATTCTTAAGACAGGAAGTCGCTCCACTGTGATAATATTATGCTTTTTTAATAGACAAAAAGTCCATGACCGGTATTTATTCTTCCCCCTCTCAACATTTTCAATTGTTTCAAAATTCATCGAATTTCGTGCTAACTTAGTCACATTGGATTTAGAATAGACTTGAATCCGTCACTGAGTGATAGCACAAACACACTGATGAAGTTTTACTTTACCCTGGGAATGAAGATTGGTCCCTTGGATACACAGTTAGAATACAAGATACGCTGTGCTTAATCATGAACTTCGTAGGAATGGTTTTTACATTGCAGCTACAGGTGAAGGCAAAGCAAGTGCCGGGAATTTTTCTGCAAACCAGAGGAATCAACACTTTTGGCGCCGGTAGGTGAGATGCCACTTCTGAGCAAGAGGAGATCGCTGACGATTGCAAACTTTCGGATGTCAACAACAGAAATGTAGTGGGTAAAGAATAGAAGACCAGGACATGGGTTCATCAAAAATTAATGTACCTCGATTAATTGATTGCGCTGAATTTCATTTATGAATTAATTTATTGTATTCAACTAATATCAAATTAATTGGATTGTTTTTCAATTCCATTTATCAATTGATTGATTGCTGTATGTCCAATATCAATTGATTGATTGATTCATAATCAATTAATTGGTTCCAATGATTTTATCTGGTTTCACTCATTTGTTATATATAGCATAACAATTCACACTAAGATTTTCGCTTCTTCCTGAGCATTCCACTATACAAAAATTCATTCTGCTGACTCACTATGACACTCTAATTCTTGATTACTGATATTCTTCAACATGATTGCTTGTTGTAAGCTTCGAAGTCATTATCCATGGTATTTGAATTATGTTGATAAAGTAGCTAGTACGAATTAAATATTTTGATTATCTGTTGTACCGAAAGGCGCGCAGATGAATCTAATTCTGTGAGCTTTAGTATTAAGTGAGAGTTCATAAAACGATGATAATTATTGAAATTGAATCAGTAAAAAATCAGTGAACATCAATAATGAGGATGCACAAGGATCATACATTTAATACCGGTATTTAAACTGATTGAATCGTAGTTCCAATATGAATAACAATTATTCTAGGCTACTCTATTTTATAAAAATATTAGGCTTAATGTTTTTTCCAATGATATTAATAATTATCGATCAGTTAATGATAAATTCAATTATCAATTAATTTGATTCGGGTACTTTCAATATATTAATTTGATTGTCTGGATTTCAATACCAATTAATTGATTGCCCAGGAGTCCAATGCAATTAATTGATTGGTCAAAACTTTCAATTAAAATTGATTGTTGGTTAAAAATATCAATTACAATTAATTGATTGAGTTTGTCTGAGCATTTGAATTGCAATCATTTTTGATGACCCTGCCCAAGACACTATTTAACAGACAATCAGGTTTCTTAGTGATGAGTAGCAGGAGTGGAGAAAAAAAAATAGTAGACATTATAAGCTTGGAGATCCTTCTTGTTGAATACCTTTCATTCCTTAATCCAAACGAGTCACATACTTTGTTTTGTAGATCATCACAAGTCTACTTATCATTCGCAAAAGTATTGCACGCACAGAAAAATATTTTTCAAATTTAGAAGACTCTGAGAAAATACCAAAGGTTACTTCCAATTAGTGCCACTTGTCGTTTAAAAGGAAGTAGAATAGATATTTTCAATCGGTTCACGTATTATGTCCGATTAGTATAAATCACTTGTCTGTGAGGGCACTGGCGAATTAAACACTTGAATTTCAATTTATTTCTTCATTTACATGGCTCTTTTTAAGCGTTCCTCTATATTTCTCCCTGTTGTTATTGGCTGTGGAGCATCACACCTAAGGCTAGTGTTGATTTTTCCCGATTGTTGCTGTCAATCCTTTCGATAATTTTTTACGCAATTTGACTAGAGTGACTAGTATTACTAGGAATGCATATAATGTTGTGTTCACATTTGTAATTTTTATGCCAAGGGAAATAACTGTAACTAAATGATGGATAGATTTTATGAATAGAGAGATCATTTCATCCGGTTCTCGTCTGGCCGGCATTGTTCTGACACTAGGTCACAGTGCATATTGATGTGGAATGAGCTTTGCACTAAGTTAAGACTGCATCTGGGCGCAGATATGATTCGAGAATTCGATCTTTTGAGTCCGTCGCGCTTATTTTCATTATTAAAATCAGAATTAATCAAATATTCCGGTAGACATTTCGTCCTGTTATTTGGCTACTAATTAATGTTGCCCTACGCAAGAGATTTCCTGTTAATTGTAATCAAAGTCTGAAAAACCGATTAACATGAAGTTCAAAGTATAATTGTTTCGATTTCGCGTGCTCTTTTTTGTGGAAGGACGTTGTCCGAGCCAAACGATCATTTCTAAATGCTTGGGTTGCTGTTCGTATGTTATCTTGTATTGTCCATGTGACAGTTCAATTGACACGTAATTCCTCCATGAAGGGAATTTGTTTTTCAATCCCATTATAGCCTTCATTGAGCTTTGAAAGCCATTTTGACTTCAGACACATTTAGGACAATTGATTCACCGTGACAACTGCGACGTAGTTGCGATTAGTCAAGTTAGCTACCATTTTTATAGTTTGATCAAGTAATGATGTTCAGATTCCGTCTAATTTAATAATTAATATTAAATAACGACCGTTATATTTGCTTATTTCCCAATAATGAGATATCGTGGGGAAATCTCACGGTTACAAAAACGTATGGTAAACAACATATGAAGTAAAAATCAAGTATTGGAAAAGGAAATGTATGGCACATAAGAAAACTAAGCATAAATTCGTTACATTCAAGTATTGAATCCCTCTAGTTATGATAGTTTTGACATCGTGACGTTGAATGTCGGGTTCTGTTGGTTAAAGAGCTTGCCTTCTCTCTAGTAATGCACGGACTGAGGTGTTAGTTATGATTGATTCCCTCTTGTTTTGTAATTGGAGGCTTGGCCAATATAGTTGAGTTTATAAGGCTTAGGACTTGTATTTACTTGTAAATTACTGGAATTTTTGACGCAATGATGTTAGAGGCGTTTATTACTTGCTATAGGCGGGTGTAGGATCTCTCGTATCCAGTTATCGGCCCGTGCTGTTCGTCTCGCTCAGTGTCTCCCGAGCTGTAGAAATTTTCTTGTTTGTGAGGGGGGTATCTTGCTATTTGCAGCCCCCCGCCCAATTACGCAGGAAGCTAGGGTTCCACAATGACAGCTATGGGGGTTGCACCAAAGTTCGGTACTATTGAGATCTGCGATGTGGTAATTGGGACTCTAGTATACCCTACTTTTGATCTACGACGACGGACCCATGTTGTGGTGAGGGTCTGGGGATATCTCGCTCGCTGTTAAAAGACGTCTCTTCGGCTTTCAAAATTACGGAATTTTTTGGTTTTTCTACCCACTTCTGGTCTGGAACTTTATGCCGATTTCCGACACGACTTATTACATCAAGAAAACTAATATCTCAAGTTCATCGCCCAATTCAGCTCGCCGGTCGGGATAGCTTTCTATTTCCATATGTGTGACCGCATATGATTGGAATTAATGTGAAGTACCTTACGCTTTGATCTTTCCTATAAACATTCGTTCTCTCAACACTAAAGTTGATGATTCTTTATGAAAACCCGTTAGACTGATTCTCTCATTTGACGTTCATCCTGATCGTGGGGGGGTAAGCGTGGACAGACTCAGACTCTGTGTATCTATTGCCCCCCCCTCCCCCCTCCCCTCCCCCGAACTCCCCCTCCCCCCCCCCCCCACCCTCCCCCACGCCCCCCCGCCCCCTGTCCCTCTCCACGCTTCCCTCCCCCACCCTCCCGCTCCCCACCACTTCCCGCCGCCCACGCTCCCCGGCCAACTCGCCCCAAACTTCACTAATCGTGGATTTTTTTCAAGTTGGTGACAAGCCTCGTCCTCGTTGCATCACGAGAAAATGTTCAATCTCAATGTTCAAAACATGGTGGAGTGGTATAGGGCTGGTCGTCCTGGGGTTCAGCTTTGAATAACGTTCATTTGGTGGTTCCTCCAAACCAAATCATATAGTTAATGTGTTATTTTTATGAGTCAAATCTCCTTTCGTCCACATGCGGATCATTATCTCTGATTTACAGAACGGGTTTTCTCCATCACGTCCTCATTTTTCTCTGAGACTCTTCACGAATTGCTTGAGTCTGTTTTGTTTGCTGCCTCAAGCCGAGCCGGTTTGTACATTGTAGCTGGGGATTCTCAACAGTCCACGTCTCGTTTCGAACATGAGTCCGGAATAGATGCAAAAATGGACCAAGTGTGATCGAACTTTTGCCATGACCACGTGTTCCTTTAGTCATTTTTCATGGTTTTCTCCTTCTCCTATTCCTCGTCTTGGTGTCGTTGGAAAACCCAGTTTATATCAAATCAAGCACTACCGTTTGTTACAGATTGGGTGGAACTCTGGATCACGTTCTGTTATGTCCACCGGCCAAAACGAGCGTACACACTTCATTTCGGGCGTTGAGAATTTTGTGCGGCTTCAAGAGATCCGGGGGCCTTTCTGATCACAAGGCTGTGGTCTTGTGTTTGTTGTGTTGTTGTGTTGTTTTTACTGGGAAAGTCTTGCTTGCCATCGCCCTGTGCTCGGTATTTAGATCTTTCTTTTCTGCACGTGGAAAACTTACCATGACGCTGACCTTCGTGGAGAAAGATTAAGAATGTTTTCTTTGTTCTTAATTAGGATCTGTGCTTAATGCTAGCCCAGACAGTGTGAGTGTCTGTGTGTCCTTAACAGTTGTGTGTGAACAATGGCACGCCCTGGTGTACAATCTCGTTATCAACGCCAGCATTCCTGTTATGGTGAAGCTCTGTTCCCCATGGCGGCTTTTCTACGCCACCGTACGATTCTTGTCACAAAGAAAAGAAGATAGAATAAATAGACAATAAAATATAAAAAAAACGTTATTGTAGAAGATTTAAAAAAAAATAAACAGAAAATCGTATATCCCCGCTCATTCCCACCGGCCTCTTAGCCCCCCAGCTCCTCCCTTGGCCCAGCGCCCTCACCACTCGTGCTGCGCCCCAATCCCCTCCAGACCTCTTGGTTTGATCAGGGTTGAGTTTTGCTAAATTGGCAAAAGTCTTCTTCGTCGTATTAAGGGTTTTGAGCGCTGGGTTCTCCTTTTTCGTTATTTCTTCGTACGGTAGTAAGTATTTCATCTGCTAGTTGATATTTGGGTTCAATGCAAATCGGTGCTATCGTGATCTTCTCAAGTGCAAATAGGGATCTCTTCTGGCGGCGGTTGTAGGTTTACAGAGAATTGGGTTGGGGTGGGAAAAAAGCTATTGCGATTGAAGTTAGAATCGGTGGGTGTATGTTTTGGGAAGTGGGTGGTATTTATAATCCCCACTGGGTGTCTTCGCTGGCGATCGTTTTTTTTTATTTTTTTTTTTTTGTCTTTTTTTTCGTATTTTTCACATTTTAATAATCCTTGGACGAGGAAATTTTTTCCTTCCCCAATCACCTTCCATCTTGTCTCAAACCTTGAAAAGCACATGTTATTGTGAGCAGGCGGGTTTTCTTCGCCAATAAGATCCAGAATCTCTATCTTTATACCATGAATTTCAACAGTTTTCCCCAGCTGTTCCACTACATTGCTGATGAAGTGTCATTTCTGTGTTCTCCATATTTCTGCATCAATGGTGACTTCCTTCCGTTCATATCTGTTGCCCAACAAAATCTAGCTCCCAAGTTCAGACCCTGATGATGGAATTACCAACGTTTATTTCTTCACGCATGTTGCTTGCCAATGATGAATTTATTGATTGTCTCCATATACTGACCTATTTGATCAATGACTCCTTTAGTCGAGGCCTTTCTTCCCTTCGTCACTTTCGTTTCATGCGTTATGCTCCAGTAATGAACCCCCCCCCCCCCCCCGAAGATCAAGGTAAAAAAAAAAAAAAAGGGACAAAAGTAAAAAGTTGTATCCTTTTTTTTTTTATGTGTGACGACGTTGTTCCTCCGCCTTTCGTCCGATTAGTCAACTGTACCTACATCTCTCCAGTTTTAGAGAGGCTTGACTCTAGCATAGCTGGACGAAACAGCATGTTGTTTCAAATGGATCTATTTAATTTGTGTGGCTTTGTTGTTGTTTTTTTTTTTTTTGTTGTATGGATGGTCTTTTTGGTTGTGTGTTTTTTGGATGTTGTGTGTTTATTTGTTAGATTTGGTTGTTAGTTTTTTGATGTATTTTTGTTGTTGTTGTTGGCTGGGATGTGTTGTGTTATTTTTTTGTTTGGATTTATTTTTATGGTTCGGTATGTTGTTGTCGTTTGTTGTGTTTTACGGGGTAGGTTGCTGGCGGGAGGGTGTTACTTTGGGGCGGCCCCTGCCGATCGTCCCCCCCCCCCTCCGCCCCCGTTATCAAGTCTGTCATACGGAAAGCATTATTATCATTCAGCCGTGGGACCGTCGGTGACTGAGGTCTCCTGAGTCGACATCCTTTATTCCTCCGTTCGTCCCAAAGGTGGGGGAGACAAGTAAGTGATACCTTGTTTCCGCACTGTTGTTATTGGACTATTTTCAGCTGCGTTCGACTCTGTCTTCATGACGATATGGGTGCGTCCGAACTGGTGAACGGTTTATTTTTTTTTTTTTTTTTCTGGCCACGCTCCCCGATTGTCGCATTGGGTTTCATGGAGCTTTTTTTTCCTGAGTGGTTTTACACTCATTTTTAAGCCTTTCGTTCCCAGTAATCTCTGGCCTTTCAATGGATCCCTGACAACCAAGTCGTGTGTAGTGTGGTTGTTCACCCCAAGGATCTCCGTGATTGGGCACGATCTATTTAGTCTTTACACAAGTGAGCATTTTTTTATTGTCCGATTTGGTGCAAGATCTGGTGATGAACATTCACGGTCTTTGGCCGATGATGACATCTTTTATTTTATAGTTCGTGATAAACCCCCAGGGCACAATGGTTGTATGTGATGGGGGAAAATTCCTTTGTTTGCAAGGTTTATTCACAATGGCATGTCTAGCATGTTAATGTTTTGGCTCATAGTCCAAACACAGCTTATTTTAGACGCTGTTCAAAAACGTGAGTTTTTTTTTATCATGTGGTTGTGGTATTGAAACAAACGACTAAAAGGACCAGCATTTCAATCCCATTCTAGTTGGTATCACAGTTATAGACTCGGTTGGCGCCTTCGCTACCTCGGACTTCTACCAGTTGATGGGAAGTGACTCTATCCTCCCACCTCACTGTTTTACACGAACTGTTTGTCTTTGGTAGGGTTTGGCTCAATGTTACGGCGTTTTCTTTCGCCAAAACCAACGATTCGTTCGGCTCTGTGACACGCCGGTTGATGCAGCCTTCTTGTTGTATCCTCCCCCTTTTTTATTTTTCCTTTACTTGGACTTCTGTGCAGCTTCGCTTTTCCGGTATACCTGATTACTGATCCAGCGCTTCCAATCTGTACTGAATGCGGCAATTGTTTAGTTTATGGTGTCCGCGCTTTGCCTCATGTTTCGCAGCTTTTTGCGGAGCAAAACTGGTGTTGGGTGGTCTGCGCGGTTCTATCGAATTTGACGTTCGACTAGCCCTTCTGACGTTTTCAATGGTGCTTGCATGATTTAGGCTCCTCTCCCTACTTGTCCAGAGTTTAACTTATCTTCGTGATTACTGAGTTCTCGCTCAAGGTTCTTCGAACAATTGTGTATTCCGCAGATACCGACTCCCAACGGTTCTGCGAGAAAACATTTTTACTTCTGATCTGTCTGGTAGTATGGAATCTGTTTATTAGCCCTGCCATCCGATTGCTTGTTTGATTTGGTGAATCCAAGAAACTTTTCAAACTAGCCGTCAAAGATTTTTATATGCAGATCTTGATTTTTTTACTTGTATGCTTTCTGTTTTATATCATTCATGTGTTGGTTATTTTTGTTTGTATATAAAATAAGATCTTGAAGCTTCATGCAATATCATCTTTCATAATAAAAATTCGTGATCCATTCAATCCATCAATAGAGTAATTGCAATTAGGACACAGTAGATGATAGTATGCAAATGTTTAGTACATTCCATAAGTTGCCATGAAATGAAGTTGGTATTGTCAAAATGTCAAATTTTGAAGATTTCTATTAGACGAATCAATTTTTATTAAGGTACACTCAAGTTCACGAATATAAGAGAGGTAGGGCCTACTCTTTCTTCACAGACTTGTTTTGCTAATTAACTTATGCATTTTGCTGTTGTTTGTGTTGAATAGTTGGCTTTGTTGCCAGCATATATTGTTAATGCGTTTCACTAACAACATTTCTAAGATAATCGGTTCAAAGGTGTTGTAAGTTATATTTTGAACTATTTGAGACATTAATTTTGCCATATTTTGGGAATTCAACCCAAGCCATCGAAAAGAAGAAAATCCATTTTGGTGAGTTTATGTTGTTTTGAAAAAATCTAGATTTCGTGTTCAGCCCCTTCAACAAAGTGACATGGATGGGGAGAATTGATGACAGTTGTGAAGGGAGAGTCCTCATCACAGCCCAAATGCAGGGTTCATGGCACCCAAACACCCCAAGAGCACAAATGTAGAAATAATTTATTCACAGACGAAATAGCCCCACCAACCCCCCCCAAGATATATGAAAAAAAATGCAATGTAGATACGCTTGTAGGAGCATTCTGAGATAGAGACAACATACAATTTCCATTTGTTTACGCAAATCAGGGGTCAGGTATTACAAAAAGGCTTCTGGAAATGCGAAAAATTTCGCGCTTGATTCTCTACTTACTAAACGACTGTAATTACACAATATAACTCGGGAATTGTCACGAGCGACTGTTACGGATCCAAAAATATAATCATGTAAATCAAAAACAATATAGAAAAATTAGGAAGTAATAAAACCGGTGAATCTTTCCTAATTACCCTCAAAAACTGACGCATATAGGACACTCAAATGGACAGTTTGCGGCATCGATATTCGTGATATTGGTTTTTGCCATTGGATGTGAGGAGGGTGTGAGGTTGATCGAACCAATTCATGCTTCAAATTTTTTTTTTTTGAGCGTTGGCATCTTTGTTGATTGGCCTTTAGGTGTAAACATTAAGGGGGGGGGGGCTCCATTCTCGCCCATGACCTTGTGACCTCTAACTGCTTTTTTTGCAAACCTATTGACTCCTATGATTTTAGAACCCTTTGTTGGCACCAAAAAAAATTCTTGTCTTGTTATTATTAGTATTGAATGAAAAAAATATACCGGTTTGTTGACTTATGCTTTCAATGTTGGCAATTCAAAAATTGTATTACGTGTTTTCGTACCTCCAGATTTCACGTTAACTGTCACTAGGAGTGATTGGTGTTTTTTTGGCTTGGTGAAAATTCAGAAAAATCGATGAGCGAGGGAAAAAGAAGAGAAGGATTTTTGTTTGAGAGGGAAGACAAAAATGAAGAAGAGGGAAAAAAAGAAAAAATAAAAAAAATAAAAAAAGAAAAAAAAAAAAAGGATAAAAAAAAAATGAATAAAAAAGAGACAAAAAAAATTCAGTTTCACAAGAGAAGATCCCAGAGCAGACATCCCTAAATAAGGGTCGTGTATCTAGGGTTTTTCCAATTGACACGTACGAAAATACCACAAACAAAATGCGTCCTGACCTGACTAACTAACATTTGTTTATAACACATTTTCCCACCTTGGCCCCGTCTTAATGAACAAATTTTCAATTTTTTTTTGTCGAAGTTTTTTTTTTTTTTTTGGTTCAAATGCGGGTAGGTTCATATTCGGGGCTTTTCTCGAAATTATTGATGCTCATGGACATGTATTGTTTATTTTTTTTTACTACCCATATCCGAAGACAGTCAAAGAATATGTTTTTCAACAGCAAAGATATTAAAAAAAAAAAAAAAAAAAAATAAAAAAAAAAAGAAAAAAAAAAAAAAATAAAAAAAAAAAAAAAAAAAAAAAAAAAAAAAAAAAAAAAAAGAAAAAAAATAAAAAGAAAGCAAAAGAAAAAAAAAAAAAAAAAAAATAAAAAAAAAAAAAAGAAAAAATAAAAAAAAGATAGCGGGTGTGTTTTGGTAGTAAAATAATGCCTGAAAAAATGATTTAAAAAAAAGAAATTGCAAAAAAGAAAAAAAAAAAAAAGAAAAAAAAAAAAACAAAAAAAAAAAAAAAAAAAAAGAAAGGAAAAAAAATAATAAAAAAAAAAGAAAAAAAAAAAAAAAAAAAAAAAAAAAATAAATAAAAAAGGAAAAACATAAAAAAAAAAAAAAAAAAATAATAGTGAAAAAAATAAATAAGAAACTAATATAAAAAAAAAAAAAAAAGAAAAAAAAAAATAAAAAAAAGCGTTAAGGGATTTATAGCAAAAAGTGGATAACACTTTTCAGTGTGAACTCTCGCTATTGTTTTTAATTTGGTCAAGCAGTCAATAATATAAATCAAAGGTCCAGGATCTTTTCGGCCTTTAGGCCCTTGTCAACGGTTGTGTTTGCATCACCCTTACTTGCAGATCCAACCATTAAATACGGCCACTCACTGGTCATTAGATCAGCAGTTGAACATGGTAACAAGAGGGTATGACGTCGTTCTTGTTTCCTATTATCTTTACGGTTATAGATGCAATATATTTACATTCGTCGTTAGTAGTATCACGAGAATTAGTTTGCTTTGATTGAGATTCTCAATTTTAAAATTATCAATGCTGGTATTATTTCCATGGCAAACAACTATACAAGCGCTAGCGAATTATTTTAGTTTCTTTTATTTTTTGCGCTTTTGTGTTCATGGTGGCGAATTTTTTAAACTGTCGAGATGTTTTACCTTAATAAAATGGTTGAAATCGCACAAGTATACTTGTATACTGCATAGCGATCGCACAAGCATGGTGTTGCGATCTGTTGCAAACATTGCAGTACAAGTGTTTTTTATTTTTGATTTATTCCTCGAAGTTTCCAGAGACTTGTTAGGTTTACTCACTAGGTTGCTGTCAACCTATGTTTGCGTAAAAGTTTCCAAATTTTATTATCACATCCGTCATGATGAAGGGCAGAATCATATTCGGATACTTCTTGTTTCGAGAAAAAACCCGCTTTGAGGTTGGGTAATCGGTGTTTTTGTTTGTTAAATTTGCTGTCCTTGTTGTTATATCCATTTGTTTTTTAATTGCTTTACAAATGCCTTTTGAGGACTCTTTTCAAACTTTTCATTTTAGTTGAGCTTTTTTTTCCTTTTTTTCTCAATGTCAGTTTTTTGTTTTCAGGCGGGATATGTATAAAAATTTGGATTTTTTATATGATGCTAAGGAGGGGGTCTTAGGAATCAGTTTTTTCATACATATGCATTGGGGTGGGGGGGGGGGAGGGGGTTAGGGTTGGGGGGGGGAGGGGGGGTGGGGGGTGGGGGGGATTATTTTGTGTTTGTGGGGGTGGTTGGGTTTTTGGGGGGGGGGAGGGGGTGGCGGGGGGTTGGGGGGGAGGGGTTGGAGGGGAGGGGGGGGGTGGGGGTGAGGGTGGGGGTTGGGAGGGGGGGGGGTGAAGGATTGGGAGTCTTTGTTTTCATATAGAAAAATATAATTGAGGATAAATTCATTTGTGTTTGGTTACATATGAGATACAACATAACGGGATATTAATATCGTCAAAATTAAAAAGGAGTTCCGATGGGGTTGTAGATTTGCGCCGCAATTCGCCTATTGCGCCCCTCCCCTTTCTGGGTATCATTTTTTTCATTACATTGTGTGGGGGGAAGAAAGTTATAAAGAGAAGTGGGGAGAGTGTGCCTTTTTTTTTTTGTGTTTGTTTAGTGTTTTTCAAAAAATTGAAGAAACCAAGCCGATGTTGTACCCAAAAAGATATATTGACGATATAATTTTTGTGTTTTTATATTGTTTGTGGTTGGGGATTTGTGTGTTTATGTGGGTGTTTATTTTGTGTGGTGGGTGGTTTTTGTTTTGCATATTGAATTTGACGATAAAACTGGTGGAATACGAAATAGTGTGTGGATACATTTAAATTGACATTATGGGAGCCCTCTCTTTTTTAAAAAATTCACAATTAGAAGGTGAATCTACGGGAGTGATAAGAATAGGAAGGATAAAGTTTTATTTTCTGGCTATATATGTATAAAACTTCTCATGGAAAATTATAAATTGAGGTACACTTGGTTGTTTTCAAAAACAAAGACATTCAGGCATTTGTAATTGAAAAAAAATGATTCCTATGGTCCCTTGCAATATTTTTTTTTTAAAATTCAAATTTTATACATATCCATGCCAGAATGGACATTTGAGGGGGGGGAGATAAAGATTGTTTCAACTAATTGAAAAGTTTGTTATTTTTTTTGGAAAAGTCTTCAAAAAAAAAAAGGACATTTTGGGGGTTTTTTTGTTTTTTTTATTTTGGGTTATTTTTAAAAAAGAGTATTGGTATTTATTTTATTTTTTTTTTTTTTTTTTTGGGGTATTTTTTTAAAGAAAAAGCAATTAAAAAAAAACAAGGGATATAACAACAGAGGACTGCTAGGATTAAAACATACCAACAGAAGCGTTCTTCTTCGAAACAAGAAGGTATTCGAATTTGATCTGCCTTTCAGCAGTGACGGATTGTGATAAAAAAATTTGGAAACTTTTACGTCCACAAAATAGGTTGGACAGCAACATATCTCCTTAGTGGAGTTAAACATAACAAGTCTCTTGGTATAATCTTTTGGAAGAATAAAAATAAATCAAAAATAAAAAACACTTGTACGAGCAATGTTTGCAAACAGATCGGCAAAATGCATGCTTGGTGCTGATCGCTATGCGTATACAGGGGGGGTATACTTTGTGCGATTATTGCAACCAGTTTTATATTGGTATAAAAACATCTCGTCAGTTTTTTTTAAATAAAAAGTTAAAAAAAATAAAAAATTAATTCGCCACCCATGAACACAAAAGCGCTATAATTAAAAAAAAGAATCGCCGCAAAATTTTACTGCGCTAGGCGCTGTCTTTTTATGTTGTTGCATCGGATAAAAATAATACGAGCATTTGATTAATTTTAAAAAATTGAGATTCTATCAAAAAGAAAACTATTTCTGTGATACTACTATCGACGAATGTAAATATTATTGACAGTCCTATAACCTAAGCTTTAATAGGAAACAAGAAATGATCGTCACTACCCTCTTGTTAGCCATGTTCACTGACTTGAGCTTTGATGCCAGGTTTGATGGCCTTATTTAATGGGTGGATATATGCACGTAAGGGTGATGGCATAACATCAAACAGTTGACAAGGGCCAAGATGGCCGTGGGGGTGAAAATTAATCCGTTTTGTAAACTGTTGATTAGATTATTTTGATGCTTGACCACATTTTTATAAAAACACGGAGTTCACACTGAAAAAGTGTTCCTGCTTTTGCTGTTATTTAAATGTAAACTCCCGAACCGACTGTGTCGAAATCATATATGCATTTGTGCAAAAAATTGCGCGATGATTTTGGGGCATTTATAGTCAGTTTTGGAAAAGCAATTTTTCCACCACCCCCAGACGCCACCACCGCCTGGGGTTACACAGGTATCAGATGGAAGGTAAAATCAGATGACACCAACAGCATGTCAATAATGTTTTTGCGTTCCAAAAACGGAATTCATGACACTATACATTCGCCTGCAACAACCATGTGTTGAATTGTCATATATCAGTTATCCTTATGTTGAATCTTTTCATGTTTTCCTTGCTTATCAGTGAGCAAAGCATAGAAACTGTTTATTAATCAGATGAAATAGTCTACAAGAAATGTTTTTAAAATGGACATAAATATAATCGTGCCTTTCGAGTTTTAATGCTAGCTGTGGGCAGCTGTTCCAGGATTAACTTTGAAGTGATAAATTATTGTGAATTTTTTTAAATTGACAATATTGATTCCTCTTAAATTCAGACATTTGATTATTGAAAGTAAGTCAGCATATGATCTATCAAATCCATTTTATTTTACACAGGTAGATTTGATCTGCTGACTGAGAACTCTCAGAATGATGTGATTATATGATTTATACAGTGTGGCAATTCTGATGATGTGATTATGATCAGAAGTTGTTTCAATTTTGATGAAGAGGATCAGGTGTGATCAGACATTGTGTCAATTTCCGATGAAGAGATTATGATTAGACATTGTGTCGATTTT
>CAJQUW010015512.1:0-34659 GCA_907163375.1 Prostheceraeus crozeri | reverse complement strand
AATTAAATTGGTTGAGGCTAACCTCCGGTAGATCATAAAGAAAAATAATAATACTACAAAAACAGCCTAACTAAAAACTGAGAGAAAAAAATATAACTTACTTACACTCTGACTTACTGCGTTTTAAACAAAATTATAAATCTAACAACTTACTTATGACATTAGCGTCTAAAAAGGAGTGATTATAGACATGACACTTGTGTGTCTGCTTATATACTTCAAACTTTGTAACTTATCTAAATCCCAATCTGCTATCAGTCAAATACAATTACAAACAGACCTGTCATTTCTAATGCGGATAACTGGTCAACCACGTGTGGTGTTACGCAAATGCTTCAATCGAAGTGAGAAGATGAAGCTGAAGATAATGAAAAGTAAAGAATTTGATCCTCCAAAGGACCGATCTGGCTTTCCCACAGGTTACATGAAGTGCAACTAAAACAGATAATTGATATATGCTGAGATAAAGTTGATGAGGGACAAAAGCAATAGAGGTCATCAGCAGGAACTTGATCAAGATTCACGTTTCGGCCCCTTAATTCCTGTACGTTCAAACTCGCTCAAGCGGGGCCCTGCTTTAAAGAAAGCAGCCTCGAAAGAAAAATCTCGGACATGTAGTCAGATACATTGACTACGCCATCGAGATGATTCGAACTGACTAAACTGGAAATATGGAAAAGGAACTTAAATAAAGTTCGGGCAGTTGTCCAAAAGTTGCTTAGCGGAGAAATAACCGTATTTCAATAAAGTCTCTCTGTGTTTGTGTAACTGCTTTTCAGCACTGCGCTTAAGATCAAAGCGATTATAAACTCGCAATGAGGGTGGAGGAGGTACGATTTATTTTTTCAATAAAATCGCTCTCATGTGTACAGATGCGAATATATCTCAAAACCTGTCCCGCGAAAACTTTGATACCTATTTTGTAAGGCATAGTGTTTTGAGGAAATGTTAACGAGCGTAACAGGAAAATTGAAGTTATCAACCTATGAAATACAGAGGTAACCGCTTCTGTATTAGTGATTTGCATTTTAATGTCTAAATATTCAATGTTGTTATCATTATCTCCACTTCTACTTGCCTCCAGACTTGGTGGATAAATTTTAGGAATTAAAGAAGCGAAATGTTTATAATTAATAATACACAGATCGTCTATATATCTAGAGGTATTCGATAGAAGTTTAGCTAGACCATACTTTTTACTTTTCATAAGATTAGACATGAAAATATATTCGCAGTGTAAAAGAAAAAGGTCTGCTAGCAAAGGGCTACAATTACCTCCCATCGGTATACCTTTTATCTGTCGAAAAACCAGTCCACCAAAAGTGACGTAAACTTCATGAATAATGAATTTAATAGCATCCTTAAAGTTATCTATAGTAAAAACACTATAGCCTTGATACTTTTTACTAGCTAAAAAACATTTTTCATAACCGATGCATAAGTATTTCCTATTCGAATCATTAAACACCAAATCTAGCAAGTCAGAAATGTGATGAATAACATCGTCATGATTCAAGTTAGTGTACAATGTGGAGAAGTCAAAAACTTGCACGTTATGTATATTGATGTTTTGAATCTTATTTAGGAATTCGATCGAAGATACTAGTAGCAAGAAAACGGCGAACACCAGATAGCGCAAGATGGCCGCCATCGCTGAGTCCCCCCCCTCTGGAACGACAGAGGTTGTGGTCTGTCGTGGTGTGCCGGCCAGGTTGGTTCACGTTCACAACATGTTCGCTGACTCCCCCCCCCCTCTGCAACGACAGAGTGTGAGACTCGGGTGAGTTGGTCCGACCGCCTGGTTGACGTGGGCGACCGTCCAGGTTGACGTGGGCGACCGTCTAGGTTGACGTGGGCGACCGTCTAGGTTGACGTGGGCGACCGTCTAGGTTGTCGTGGATGGTGAAATGGCTGCCAGATTCGGATTCAGCGTAAAATTCTGCATCGGTAGGGTGAGTTTCAAGGCAATCGGCGAGAAAAAATTTTTCTTCAAAATTTTAACAGAGTTAGAATTTGGGACGTTTTGGTGTGTAGCGCCCAAACGAAGCATCGGATGAGAAAACGGAGGCCAGATTCGGATTCAGCGTGAAATTCTGCATCGGTATGGTGAGTTTCAAGTAAAATCGGAGAGAAAAATTTTCGCTGACGTCCCCCCCCCCCTCTGGACAGCTCGCTTCGATTTTGGCTTCCAGTGGACGGATTTTGTCGTGCGATAGCTCGTTTGAAAGCTAAGAGTGAGACAAATTCACTGAAAGAATCGGCTTGTTCCTATCTGTCTTCGTTTAGATGTGAGACGCCATTTAAGATTTTGGGACATTGGCGAAAAACGACAGAGTTAGAATTTGGGACGTTTTGGGCTCTAGCTTCAAAACGAAGCATCGGATGGGAAAACGGATTTCAGATTTGGAATCAGCGTGAAATTCTTTATCTGTATGGTGAGTTTCAAGTCAATCGGAGAGAAAAATTTTCAACATTTTTCGAAAAAACGACAGTTAGAATTTTTTGCGATGGCTGCCTACTGTAGAGCCAAAACGAAGCATCGGATGGGAAAACGGAGGCCAGATTCGGATTCAGCGTCAAATTCTACATGGAAATGGTGTATTTCCAGCACAATCGGAGAGAAAAAATTTTCACTGACGTCCCCCCCCTCTGGACAGCTCGCTTCGATTTTGGCTTCCAGTGGACGGATTTTGTCGTGCGATAGCTCGTTTGAAAGCTAAGAGTGAGACAAATTCAGTGAAAGAATCGGCTTGTTCCTATCTGTCTTCGTTCAAAAGTT
Organism: Prostheceraeus crozeri; assembly: GCA_907163375.1. NCBI lineage: Eukaryota > Metazoa > Platyhelminthes > Polycladida > Euryleptidae > Prostheceraeus > Prostheceraeus crozeri. The sequence continues at coordinate 31,880 of CAJQUW010015512.1, read as the reverse complement.
AGAGCGGTTACAAGATTTTAGGTCGGAGCTCGCTCACCTGAAAAAATCCTAAGTGTCAGAGTGACTTTGTATAGGTAAAATTTTGAAAATTTTCCAAAGTGTGGAATTTCGACCTGGGACCGCCACCAAAACATTTTTCATCAAATTTTGAAATTTCACTGACGTCCCCACCCCCTCTGGACAGCTCGCTTCGATTTTGGCTTCTAGTGGACGGATTTTGTCGTGCGATAGCTCGTTTGAAAGCTAAGAGTGAGACAAATTCACTGAAAGAATCGGCTTGTTCCTATCTGTCTTCGCTTAGATGTGAGACGCCATTTAAGATTTTGGGACATTGGCGAAAAACGACAGAGTTAGAATTTGGGACGTTTTGGGCTCTAGCTTCAAAACGAAGCATCGGATGAGAAAACGGATTTCAGATTTGGAATCAGCGTCAAATTCTTTATCTGTATGGTGAGTTTCAAGTCAATCGGAGAGAAAAATTTTCAACATTTTTCGAAAAAACGACAGAGTTAGAATTTTTTCCGATGGCTGCCTACTGTAGAGCCAAAACGAAGCATCGGATGGGAAAACGGAGGCCAGATTCGGATTCAGCCTCAAATTCTACATGGAAATGGTGTATTTCCAGCTCAATCGGAGAGAAAAAATTTTCACTGACGTCCCCCCCCTCTGGACAGCTTGCTTCGATTTTGGCTTCCAGTGGACGGATTTTGTCGTGCGATAGCTCGTTTGAAAGCTAAGAGTAAGACAAACTCAGTGAAAGAATCGGCTTGTTCCTATCTGTCTTCGTTTAGATGTGAGACGCCATTTAAGATTTTGGGACATTGGCGAAAAACGACAGAGTTAGAATTTGGGACGTTTTGGGCTCTAGCTTCAAAACGAAGCATCGGATGGGAAAACGGATTTCAGATTTGGAATCAGCGTCAAATTCTTTATCTGTATGGTGAGTTTCATGTCAATCGGAGAGTTTCAAGTCAATCGGCGAGAAAAATGTTCAACATTTTTGTAAAACCTACTGTAGCGCCCAAACGAAGCATCGGATGAGAAAACGGAGGCCAGATTCGGATTCAGCGTGAAATTCTGCATCGGTATGGTGAGTTTCAAGTAAAATCGGAGAGAAAAATTTTCGCTGACGTCCCCCCCCTCTGGACAGCTCGCTTCGATTTTGGCTTCCAGTGGACGGATTTTGTCGTGCGATAGCTCGTTTGAAAGCTAAGAGTGAGACAAATTCACTGAAAGAATCGGCTTGTTCCTATCTGTCTTCGTTTAGATGTGAGACGCCATTTAAGATTTTGGGACATTGGCGAAAAACGACAGAGTTAGAATTTGGGACGTTTTGGGCTCTAGCTTCAAAACGAAGCATCGGATGGGAAAACGGATTTCAGATTTGGAATCAGCGTGAAATTCTTTATCTGTATGGTGAGTTTCAAGTCAATCGGAGAGAAAAATTTTCAACATTTTTCGAAAAAACGACAGTTAGAATTTTTTGCGATGGCTGCCTACTGTAGAGCCAAAACGAAGCATCGGATGGGAAAACGGAGGCCAGATTCGGATTCAGCGTCAAATTCTACATGGAAATGGTGTATTTCCAGCACAATCGGAGAGAAAAAATTTTCACTGACGTCCCCCCCCTCTGGACAGCTCGCTTCGATTTTGGCTTCCAGTGGACGGATTTTGTCGTGCGATAGCTCGTTTGAAAGCTAAGAGTGAGACAAATTCAGTGAAAGAATCGGCTTGTTCCTATCTGTCTTCGTTCAAAAGTTAGAGCGGTTACAAGATTTTAGGTCGGAGCTCGCTCACCTGAAAAAATCCTAAGTGTCAGAGTGACTTTGTATGGGTAAAATTTTGAAAATTTTCCAAAGTGTGGAATTTCGACCTCGGACCGCCACCAAAACATTTTTCATCAAATTTTGAAATTTCACTGACGTCCCCCCCCCTCTGGACAGCTTGCTTCGATTTTGGCTTCCAGTGGACGGATTTTGTCGTGCGATAGCTCGTTTGAAAGCTAAGAGTGAGACAAATTCACTGAAAGAATCGGCTTGTTCCTATCTGTCTTCGCTTAGATGTGAGACGCCATTTAAGATTTTGGGACATTGGCGAAAAACGACAGAGTTAGAATTTGGGACGTTTTGGGCTCTAGCTTCAAAACGAAGCATCGGATGGGAAAACGGATTTCAGATTTGGAATCAGCGTGAAATTCTTTATCTGTATGGTGAGTTTCAAGTCAATCGGAGAGAAAAAATTTTCAACATTTTTCGAAAAAACGACAGAGTTAGAATTTTTTCCGATGGCTGCCTACTGTAGAGCCAAAACGAAGCATCGGATGGGAAAACGGAGGCCAGATTCGGATTCAGCCTCAAATTCTACATGGAAATGGTGTATTTCCAGCTCAATCGGAGAGAAAAAATTTTCACTGACGTCCCCCCCCTCTGGACAGCTCGCTTCGATTTTGGCTTCCAGTGGACGGATTTTGTCGTGCGATAGCTCGTTTGAAAGCTAAGAGTGAGACAAATTCACTGAAAGAATCGGCTTGTTCCTATCTGTCTTCGTTTAGATGTGAGACGCCATTTAAGATTTTGGGACATTGGCGAAAAACGACAGAGCTAGAATTTGGGACGTTTTGGGCTCTAGCTTCAAAACGAAGCATCGGATGGGAAAACGGATTTCAGATTTGGAATCAGCGTCAAATTCTTTATCTGTATGGTGAGTTTCATGTCAATCGGAGAGTTTCAAGTCAATCGGCGAGAAAAATGTTCAACATTTTTGTAAAACCTACTGTAGAGCCAAAACGAAGCATCGGATGGGAAAACGGAGGCCAGATTCGGATTCAGCGTCAAATTGTACATGGAAATGGTGTATTTCCAGCTCAATCGGAGCACTAGAACCGGAGATAGACGGGATTTTTAGTGTTTGGATGATGGGTATTACGTCATCAGCTGATCGCCACACACTATATAAGCTGGGAACCGACGGAGACTTGTCATTCAGACGAGAGATTGTCGACGGTAAGTCGTCTCTCTGAGCTCCGATGATAGCTTCGGACATTCCAAATCCCGAGTTTCTGTAAGAAACCGACTTAGAAAATTTCATTGCTGATATCAGCTAAGGCGTCAGACTTCGAGGTTAGCCAGGAGATGGCCTTCGTCTCCAGGCCATAAAAGACTCCAAAACTTTAAAGGCTTGTAACTTTGCTTCTACAAGTCCGTTTGACTTGATTCAAAAAAGGTTCGGTCGCTATTGACCTGCCCTAAGTGATAGACTACTTATAAAATTTCATAAGTAGTGCTAAAAAATTGAAAAATTTAAATTCGCTATTTTTGGCAATTTTCGGGGTTTTCAAACCTTCTGAATTCAACTAAGACATTTATAAAGTTGTGGGAGGCAAGCTTCGGCTTGGAATTTGCAACCTTTGTAAACAATCCACTGATTTTCATGTCAAAATCGGGGTCCGAATACCAACACAGTGATATGACGCACGCTCTGTCCGCGGGAGGTTGGATTTGTGGCCGAGGCCTTGGAGTTGGGATAAGATCCCCTCTGAGTAATGCCTGTAACGGATTCAAAGGTTCGACACTTTCCACCAATCTCACAATTTAGCTGTATGATTATAAAAATGACTGTCAATGTCGCCTGTTAGTAATTCTATTTCATCCTTCCTTTACAGATACATAAGTTACAAAATGGGAGGCAACTCAAAATTTTTATTTAAAAAGTGCTCCTGCGGAGAAATAAAGAGAGGTGGCGAATTCAAACGCCACATTAACAAATATAAGAATACTCCTCACTTTCACGAGGAAAGAGCCGTTATTTCCGGCTGTACACATTGCCTGAAATTTTTAAAAGGCAAGGAGCATGAGGAATTTTACATCGCCCACGCCGAATGTCCGCTCAAAAAGGCTAGCAATTATATAACATCGGACATCGGCAAAGTGATCGCGTCCTTCTTCAACGAAGAAACAGTCGATCTAGATGCAGCACTACAAGAGGCTATTGCAACAATTTTGGAACCTGCTGCTTCGGCCACTACCTCATCAACAGCAGAAGAGAAGGCCCCACTAAGCGATTTGGACAGCTCAGATGACTCCGATTCTGAGGAGGTCGTCATCACTAAAAACACGGAAGAGATAGGAAAACCAACAAATCAGTCTTCCCCGAAAAAGAAAGTAATCGCACCTTACCCAGTAAAGAAGGGGATTAAGCAGCAGATGAACAGCTGGAATAAGGATGAGCAGATTGCAAAAGTGAGCCAGGAATATGCACTCACGAAATTAAAAGATGAGCTCACTCGTTACAAAAACGAATGTTCGGCCCTTAGGGATGACAATTTCCACCTGAAGGGTCAGGTAGCCGAGATTCGGGCCCTCAAGACCCAAGTCATTAACTTAGAACCTTTCCGACAAAGGGCGCTTGCCAGCGAAAAACGAGTTGAAGAGCAGGCGACTTACATAAAATCGCTAAAAGCTCAGGAAGAGGTATCAAATTTAAAAATTGAGCAATTAAAGACTAGCCTGACTGAGAGTCAGAAGAAAGAAGAGAGACGAACAACGCTCCACATTCCCATCATCAAGAGCAGAATCGTCGACAGCGTCATCCTTGAGAGTGAGGACCTGGATGCCACATTTGAGTGCTACGAGGGAGCAATGGCGGAGATGCGCTGTCTCCATGTCTCTATAAAGCATGATGGCGAAATAAAGGAGCTGCGCCACCGAAAGCGGAAACTGCCGGCCAAATACTTACCTCAACCATCACCATCGAAGGGTCGCGAACCGGCTAAATTTCTCTTATGGTAAGTTAATATCATCTCTATCACTTGAATATATTTTCATCTATTTTTCCTTCTATTTTCAGATACGACGAGAACGAACCATCGGCTCTCTTAAGGGCCACCATGGGGCAAGACATGATAGAACCTCCTCGCGGTTTGCCCTGGGCAGTCTTCGGACTGGCGAATACTATCATTAAGTTGAATCTGCTATCAGTCAACTTGAACGTTGCAAATGAAGTTCGGTGTAATACTTCCTTTCGACGGGCGTTCCTGTAAAGGGCGGCGGTGAAACCCGTAGCTATGTATACCGCAAGGGACATTCGGCAATGGTCAATCTTGTTAAACCTCTCTGCGTCATGTTTGCAAGTGATTGCCTCTGTCTCAACGTAGTATGCATTCGCGCCAGGGCGACATTTAGCCAACTGTCGAAGGTTGCCTAAAACTTTCCATTGCATACGTTATGAGAGCCATGAGTTCTACCTGTCTCTATCAATGAGACGAATTGATGAATGGAATGAAATGGGAGGACACTCACGCGCCACACGCAACATAACACACTTCTCTCTTCCGTAGTCAAACAAGCTCTTTACACATGGATCGCAGTCGATTGCTATCCCTGTATCAGAAGTGTAAGCTATCTTAATTTTATTTAACACTATTTCATCTACCATCATCACCCATATGAAGTGTCATAAGATTTACAAGTTAGACTAAGCGTTCTACTATTTGTAAATGAAAGATATAGTTTCACCAGTTTACAAGTTAAAAATAAAGTTTCAATAGTGTGTACGTTAGAAAAAAAGTTTTAGCTGTTTGTATATCAAAAACAAAGTTTCAAGAGTTTACAAGTTAAAAAATAAAGTTTCAATGGTGTATACGTTAGAAATAAAGTTTTAGCTGTTTGTATATCAAAATGAAGTTTCAAGAGTTTACAAGTTAGAAATAACGTTTCAATAGTGTATGCGTTAGAAATAAAGTTTTAGCTGTTTGTATATCAAAATAAAGTTTCAAGAGTTTACAAGTTAGAAATAAAGATTCAATAGTGTGTATGTTAGAAATAAAGGTATAACTGTTTGTAAAAATAAGATCGCAAGATTTACTAGTTTACAAGTTAGACTAAGTGTAAATTAAAATAAAATTATAACTGTTCACGAGTTAAAGCGTTGATGCAACGATGAACAATTAATAAGCTGAAAAGTTTTAGATTCACTTTAACATTACCATATGTTTACAGATAGAAATGTATCACAGCAAAGCTACTTCATGAGTTAGTTTGCCAGGAGTGTATCATCTCAAACTTTTACTCCGTCGTTGAAATTTCATGACGACTTTTTGCTAGACGAAAGTTAACACCAGAGGAGCGTAGGGGTGCGTGGCATAAAATACGCCTACAGCACTGAGAGAGTTGGAGTGCATGAGCTATGTACATTCTTTTGACGACGAGAGGAGCGATTTAGCCGATGGCGCAGGTAGTTTCCCAGAGCATGGAGGACATTGTTTAGGTGACTCTAAGGACGTATGTCGAGCTGCCTTCAGTGATAGGCTTCCAACTCATGATGAATGATGATATGCTTACGACCTACATTCAACCATTGGTGTATGCCCACACCCTCCCCCACAACGAGCTTGTCTGCCACATTGTATTCATGAGTGTGGCTCAAAGTAGGAAATTGATTGATGAGACTTTGCTGAAATATCCAAGGCGCGTATTCAAGCATGGTCGCCTACTGTTGGAGTATTATTATCAATGGCGCGACGACACACATTTGCCCACCCGTGTTTTACCACACCTATCAACGGAAGAATACAATAGAGCTTTAGTCGAGACGGTGAAAGGAGACGATGAGCGCTAGCGGGTGAATGAAGCATCGGTGAGAGTGGGAATCAACTTGATGCTATTCTCCAATGAGGATTGTTGTCTAATGAGAATCAAGCATTCCTTTATAAATAGAGAGCCTTCCACAGTGAGAATCATTCCATCGTTGAATCGTACAAGTGGCGGACGCACATTCTCTCTCTCTCTACATCCCTGTTATATTATCCAACTAAAATGGTAAGTCGCTACTTTCCTCCCTCTCCTCCCTTGAACGTAAACTTAATACAATCTTTTTTATTTTCAGGCATCTTCTACATCTGCTGCACTAGTAGGACAAAATGGTGGCCAGACGTTACAAGGTTCGCTACAATCAGATCATCTACAGCTGAGACCAGTGGAAGAAACAACAAAGGTACATAATCCTACACCGCTACAGCGTAAATTTAAACAAGTCTTGCGTCATGAGGATCACAGCGTAGTACTGCGAACGGGAATGCTCCCTTCCACTGATGTGAAGATATTGAGCAATCAGTATGGGGATTACATACTCATCCCCGTGAGTCCGTACATTCGCCACCAACTTGACATTATTGAAGAGTACATAACATTAAATATGGACATTCCTACTCCTCTTGCTCAAGAGTGGAAGGCGAGAGATGAAAAGGATACTCCCTATAGAAGGATTTGGGATGGCAATCAAATTTGCCTACCATTATCACATTGGTGTAGTTATTATAAAAAGGATGGAGATCAATCAATACCCATCAGATGTGATGAGCTCGGAGAAGGTACTTGGGATATCATTTTCAAAGTGAATGGACTATATTATGGTCAGCATAAGGATAACAAAATAGCATCTCTCTCGATATACACTGAATCCATCCTATATATTCCAAAACCACCCAGCGTAGATGATATTATTGACGAAACCCTTAACGGGGATGGTACGAAGCGCAAGTCGGGCAAGAATGCTACTTCCAAACGCAAGTCAAGGAAAGAGAATTGCTAATCCTTTCCTAACTCTACCCTATGACAATTCGCTTATGTGCTTTGAGTGTCGTGGACGTGGTCTTATTAGATACATTTTACTTCTTCGTTGCCATCATATCATTTGTGTATTTTGTCGTGAAAAGCATCGATGTAATTCTTCATTTTGTGATATGTTATAGAACGTTTCCTTAGATGTGCAATTTGCGTTTTAGGCTTCTATCATCATTTTTATGGATTGTGAAGGTGAACCTGTGCAGGAGCTCAGTGCTATTGCTATGAACAATTGGACATATCAGATTGTTAGTGTCTATCATCAACATGCCAACTGTGATCCCAATGTTGATCAATGGGCGAGAAAACACATTCATGGACTTAATCTGAAATATTTGCAAGACTATGGCTTTTCTTGTGAGACTGCTCTTCTTATTGACTTTAAACGATGGTTAGCTGCTTTCAATGTTATACGCATTTTTTGTAATAATCCTGGTAAGGAGAGGAAAGTATTTCCCAATCTAGTCATTAATGATATTTTGCTCCCACCTTGGGATAGTAGAGTGAATCAACACTATCATGAAGTCACGAAACGTTTTAAGGATTTGTGTGTTCCTATTTTGTCAGTTCGTTGTAGTAGCTACGTTCATAACCAATGCTTCTTTCCTCCTTACCTCAACACTGCCAAAGTCCTATATGGTTATCATTGCTCGCTATATGACAGTTACCAGCTGTATCTATTTTATCTGTTTCAAACCATTGATTTGTAATGCATGCTTGTTACAGTTATTCAATAAATGTTATTATGCGAAGAGTTGTTGTTATCATGCAACGGATGGGTTAGATGAAGGGTGATCATATCTTTTTCAAATGACTGTGAAACATTGATTTCCATGATGAAGATTTAAACAGTTAGATTTGATGACGAATAAGATTTACTAGTTTGCAAGTTAGACTAAGCGTTCTATTATTTGTAAATAAAAGATATAGTTTCAACAGTTTACAGATTAAAAATAAAGTTTCAATAGTGTATGTGTTAGAAATAAAGTTTAAGCTGTTTCTATGTTAGAAATAAAATAAAGTTTCAAGAGTTTACAAGTTAAAATTAAAGTTTCAACAGTGTGTACGTTAGAAATAAAGTTACATCTGTTTGTAAAAATAAGATTGCGGGATTAAATAGTTTGTAAGTTAGACTAAGCGTTCCACTATTTGAAAAAATGAAAGATATAGTTTCAACAGTTTACAGATTACAAAATAAAGTTTCAATAGTGTATATGTTAAAAATAAAGTTTAAGCTTTTTGTGTGTTAGAAATAAAATAAAGTTTCAACCGTTAACAAGTTAAAAATAAAGTTTCAGATTAAAATAAAGTTTCAATAGTGTGTATGATGGAAATAAAGTTTAAGCGCCTTGTGCGTTAGAAATAAAGTTTCAGCCGTTTACAAGTTAAAAATAAAGTTTCAACAGTGTGTACGTTAAGAATAAAGTTCTATCTGTTTATATGTTAGAAATAAAAATAAAGGTTCACCAGTTTACAAGTTAAGAATAAAGTTTTATCTGCTTGCATGTCAGAAATGAAATAAAGTTTCACCAGTTTAAAAGTTAAAAATAAAGTTTCAATAGTGTGTATGTTAGAAATAAAGTTTCAATAGTGTGTATGTTAAGAATAAAGTTTTATCTGTTTGTATGTTAGAAATAAAACAAAGTTTCAACCGTTAACAAGTTAAAAATAAAGTTTCAGATTAAAATAAAGTTTCAATAGTGTGTATGATGGAAATAAAGTTTAAGCGCTTTGTGCGTTAGAAATAAAGTTTCAGCCGTTTACAAGTTAAAAATAAAGTTTCAACAGTGTGTACGTTAGAAATAAAGTTTCAACAGTTTACAAGTTGAAAAATAAAGTTTCAACAGTGTGTACGTTAGAAATAAATGAAAGTAAGAACTTCATCGTATGAGTATTCAAAGCATGTTTTGTAAATCAAATGTGTATAGTCCTGACATGATAGAATCGCGTTAGAAATAAAGTTTCAGCCGTTTACAAGTTAAAGATAAAGTTTCAACAGTGTGTATGTTAGAAATAAAGTTTTAGCTGTTTATATGTTAGAAACAAAATAAAGTTTCAACAGTTTACAAGTTGAAAAATAAAGTTTCAACAGTGTGTACGTTAGAAATAAATGAAAGTAAGAACTTCATCGTATGAAAATTCAAAGCATGTTTTGTAAATCAAATGTGTGTAGTCCTGACATGATAGAATCAAGCTTGACAAACGCGTTTGTCAAGTTCATTTGATTCTATCATGTCAGGACTACACACATTTGATTTACAAAACATGCTTTGAATTTTCATACGATGAAGTTCTTACTTTCATTTATTTCTAACGTACACACTGTTGAAACTTTATTTTTCAACTTGTAAACTGTTGAAACTTTATTTTGTTTCTAACATATAAACAGCTAAAACTTTATTTCTAACGTACACACTGTTGAAACTTTATCTTTAACTTGTAAACGGCTGAAACTTTATTTCTAACGCGATTCTATCATGTCAGGACTATACACATTTGATTTACAAAACATGCTTTGAATACTCATACGATGAAGTTCTTACTTTCATTTATTTCTAACGTACACACTGTTGAAACTTTATTTTTCAACTTGTAAACTGTTGAAACTTTATTTCTAACGTACACACTGTTGAAACTTTATTTTTAACTTGTAAACGGCTGAAACTTTATTTCTAACGCACAAAGCGCTTAAACTTTATTTCCATCATACACACTATTGAAACTTTATTTTAATCTGTAAACTGTTGAAACGATATTTTCATTTACAACTAGTAGAATGCTGAGTCTAACTTGCAAACTAGTAAATCCTACGATCAAACTTTACAAACAGATAAAACTTTATTTCTAACGTAGACACTGTTGAAACTTTATTTTAACTTGTAAACGGTTGAAACTTTATTTCTAACGTACACACTATTGAAACTTTATTTTTAATTTGTAAACTGGTGAAACTTCATTTTATTCCTAACATACAAGCTGATAAAACTTTATTCTTAACTTGTAAACTGGCGAAGCTTCATTTTATTTCTAACATACAAACAGATAAAACTTTATTCTTAACATACGCACTATTGAAACATTAGTTTTAACTCGCAAACTATTGAAACTTTATTTTTAACTTGTTAACGGTTGAAACTATGTTTTATTTCTAACATACAAACAGATAAAACTTTATTTTTAACTTGGAAACTGATGAACCTTCATTTTATTTCTAACATACAGACAGATAGAACTTTATTCTTAACATACACACTATTGAAACTTTATTTCTAACGTGTTAACTATTGAAACTTTATTTTTTAACTTGTAAATCGGTGAAACTTTATTTTATTTCTAACATACAAGCAGATAAAATTTATTCTTAACTTGTAAACTGGTGAACCTTCATTTTATTTCTAACATATAAACAGATAGAACTTTATTCTTAACATACACACTATTGAAACTTTATTTTTAACTTGTAAACGGCTGAAACTTTATTTCTAACGCACAAAGCGCTTAAACATTATTTCCATCATACACACTATTGAAACTTTATTTTTAACTTGTTAACGGTTGAAACTTTGTTTTATTTCTAACATACAAACAGATAAAACTTTATTCTTAACATACACACTATTGAAACTTTATTTCTAACATACACACTATTGAAACTTTATTCTTAACTTTTAAACTGGTGAAACTTTATTCTTAACTTTTAAACTGGTGAAACTTTATTTCATTTCTGACATGCAAGCAGATAAAACTTTATTCTTAACTTGTAAACTGGTGAACCTTCATTTTTATTTCTAACATCTAAACAGATAGAACTTTATTCTTAACATACACACTATTGAAACTTTATTTTTAACGTGTTAACTATTGAAACTTTATTTTTAACTTGTAAACGGTTGAAACTTTGTCTTAATTCTAACATACAAACAGATAAAACTTTATTCTTAACATACACACTATTGAAACTTTATTTCTAACATACACACTATTGAAACTTTATTTTTAACTTTTAAACTGGTGAAACTTTATTTCATTTCTGACATGCAAGCAGATAAAACTTTATTCTTAACTTGTAAACTGGTGAACCTTTATTTTTATTTCTAACATATAAACAGATAGAACTTTATTCTTAACGTACACACTGTTGAAACTTTATTTTTAACTTGTAAACGGCTGAAACTTTATTTCTAACGCACAAAGCGCTTAAACTTTATTTCCATCATACACACTATTGAAACTTTATTTTAATCTGAAACTTTATTTTTAACTTGTTAACGGTTGAAACTTTGTTTTATTTCTAACATACAAACAGATAAAACTTTATTCTTAACATACACACTATTGAAACTTTATTTCTAACATACACACTATTGAAACTTTATTTTTAACTTTTAAACTGGTGAAACTTTATTTCATTTCTGACATGCAAGCAGATAAAACTTTATTCTTAACTTGTAAACTGGTGAACCTTTATTTTTATTTCTAACATATAAACAGATAGAACTTTATTCTTAACGTACACACTGTTGAAACTTTATTTTTAACTTGTAAACGGCTGAAACTTTATTTCTAACGCACAAGGCGCTTAAACTTTATTTCCATCATACACACTATTGAAACTTTATTTTAATCTGAAACTTTATTTTTAACTTGTTAACGGTTGAAACTTTATTTTATTTCTAACACACAAAAAGCTTAAACTTTATTTTTAACATATACACTATTGAAACTTTATTTTGTAATCTGTAAACTGTTGAAACTATATCTTTCATTTACAAATAGTGGAACGCTTAGTCTAACTTACAAACTATTTAATCCCGCAATCTTATTTTTACAAACAGATGTAACTTTATTTCTAACGTACACACTGTTGAAACTTTAATTTTAACTTGTAAACTCTTGAAACTTTATTTTATTTCTAACATAGAAACAGCTTAAACTTTATTTCTAACACATACACTATTGAAACTTTATTTTTAATCTGTAAACTGTTGAAACTATATCTTTTATTTACAAATAATAGAACGCTTAGTCTAACTTGCAAACTAGTAAATCTTATTCGTCATCAAATCTAACTGTTTAAATCTTCATCATGGAAATCAATGTTTCACAGTCATTTGAAAAAGATATGATCACCCTTCATCTAACCCATCCGTTGCATGATAACAACAACTCTTCGCATAATAACATTTATTGAATAACTGTAACAAGCATGCATTACAAATCAATGGTTTGAAACAGATAAAATAGATACAGCTGGTAACTGTCATATAGCGAGCAATGATAACCATATAGGACTTTGGCAGTGTTGAGGTAAGGAGGAAAGAAGCATTGGTTATGAACGTAGCTACTACAACGAACTGACAAAATAGGAACACACAAATCCTTAAAACGTTTCGTGACTTCATGATAGTGTTGATTCACTCTACTATCCCAAGGTGGGAGCAAAATATCATTAATGACTAGATTGGGAAATACTTTCCTCTCCTTACCAGGATTATTACAAAAAATGCGTATAACATTGAAAGCAGCTAACCATCGTTTAAAGTCAATAAGAAGAGCAGTCTCACAAGAAAAGCCATAGTCTTGCAAATATTTCAGATTAAGTCCATGAATGTGTTTTCTCGCCCATTGATCAACATTGGGATCACAGTTGGCATGTTGATGATAGACACTAACAATCTGATATGTCCAATTGTTCATAGCAATAGCACTGAGCTCCTGCACAGGTTCACCTTCACAATCCATAAAAATGATGATAGAAGCCTAAAACGTAAATTGCACATCTAAGGAAACGTTCTATAACATATCACAAAATGAAGAATTACATCGATGCTTTTCACGACAAAATACACAAATGATATGATGGCAACGAAGAAGTAAAATGTATCTAATAAGACCACGTCCACGACACTCAAAGCACATAAGCGAATTGTCATAGGGTAGAGTTAGGAAAGGATTAGCAATTCTCTTTCCTTGACTTGCGTTTGGAAGTAGCATTCTTGCCCGACTTGCGCTTCGTACCATCCCCGTTAAGGATTTCGTCAATAATGTCATCTACGCTGGGTGGTTTTGGAATATATAGGATGGATTCAGTGTATATCGAGAGAGAGGCTATTTTGTTATCCTTGTGCTGACCATAATATAGTCCATTCACTTTGAAAATGATATCCCAAGTACCTTCTCCGAGCTCATCACATCTGATGGGTATTGATTGATCTCCATCCTTTTTATAATAACTACACCAATGTGATAATGGTAGGCAAATTTGATTGCCATCCCAAATCCTTCTATAGGGAGTATCCTTTTCATCTCTCGCCTTCCACTCTTGAGCAAGAGGAGTAGGAATGTCCATATTTAATGTTATGTACTCTTCAATAATGTCAAGTTGGTGGCGAATGTACGGACTCACGGGGATGAGTATGTAATCCCCATACTGATTGCTCAATATCTTCACATCAGTGGAAGGGAGCATTCCCGTTTGGAGTACTACGCTGTGATCCTCATGACGCAAGACTTGTTTAAATTTACGCTGTAGCGGTGTAGGATTATGTACCTTTGTTGTTTCTTCCACTGGTCTCAGCTGTAGATGATCTGATTGTAGCGAACCTTGTAACGTCTGGCCACCATTTTGTCCTACTAGTGCAGCAGATGTAGAAGATGCCTGAAAATAAAAAAGATTGTATTAAGTTTACGTTCAAGGGAGGAGAGGGAGGAAAGTAGCGACTTACCATTTTAGTTGGATAATATAACAGGGATGTAGAGAGAGAGAGAATGTGCGTCCGCCACTTGTACGATTCAACGATGGAATGATTCTCACTGTGGAAGGCTCTCTATTTATAAAGGAATGCTTGATTCTCATTAGACAACAATCCTCATTGGAGAATAGCATCAAGTTGATTCCCACTCTCACCGATGCTTCATTCACCCGCTAGCGCTCATCGTCTCCTTTCACCGTCTCGACTAAAGCTCTATTGTATTCTTCCGTTGATAGGTGTGGTAAAACACGGGTGGGCAAATGTGTGTCGTCGCGCCATTGATAATAATACTCCAACAGTAGGCGACCATGCTTGAATACGCGCCTTGGATATTTCAGCAAAGTCTCATCAATCAATTTCCTACTTTGAGCCACACTCATGAATACAATGTGGCAGACAAGCTCGTTGTGGGGGAGGGTGTGGGCATACACCAATGGTTGAATGTAGGTCGTAAGCATATCATCATTCATCATGAGTTGGAAGCCTATCACTGAAGGCAGCTCGACATACGTCCTTAGAGTCACCTAAACAATGTCCTCCATGCTCTGGGAAACTACCTGCGCCATCGGCTAAATCGCTCCTCTCGTCGTCAAAAGAATGTACATAGCTCATGCACTCCAACTCTCTCAGTGCTGTAGGCGTATTTTATGCCACCCACCCCTACGCTCCTCTGGTGTTAACTTTCGTCTAGCAAAAAGTCGTCATGAAATTTCAACGACGGAGTAAAAGTTTGAGATGATACACTCCTGGCAAACTAACTCATGAAGTAGCTTTGCTGTGATACATTTCTATCTGTAAACATATGGTAATGTTAAAGTGAATCTAAAACTTTTCAGCTTATTAATTGTTCATCGTTGCATCAACGCTTTAACTCGTGAACAGTTATAATTTTATTTTAATTTACACTTAGTCTAACTTGTAAACTAGTAAATCTTGCGATCTTATTTTTACAAACAGTTATACCTTTATTTCTAACATACACACTATTGAATCTTTATTTCTAACTTGTAAACTCTTGAAACTTTATTTTGATATACAAACAGCTAAAACTTTATTTCTAACGTATACACCATTGAAACTTTATTTTTTAACTTGTAAACTCTTGAAACTTTGTTTTTGATATACAAACAGCTAAAACTTTATTTCTAACGTACACACTATTGAAACTTTATTTTTAACTTCATTACAAATAGTAGAATCTCCCGGCCCTTTTATTTAGTTCCCCCCTCCTTACCTTGTAAAACTCTTGAAACTTTGTTTTTGATATACAAACAGCTAAAACTTTATTTCTAACGTACACACTATTGAAACTTTATTTTTAACTTGTAAACTGGTGAAACTATATCTTTCATTTACAAATAGTAGAACGCTTAGTCTAACTTGTAAATCTTATGACACTTCATATGGGTGATGATGGTAGATGAAATAGTGTTAAATAAAATTAAGATAGCTTACACTTCTGATACAGGGATAGCAATCGACTGCGATCCATGTGTAAAGAGCTTGTTTGACTACGGAAGAGAGAAGTGTGTTATGTTGCGTGTGGCGCGTGAGTGTCCTCCCATTTCATTCCATTCATCAATTCGTCTCATTGATAGAGACAGGTAGAACTCATGGCTCTCATAACGTATGCAATGGAAAGTTTTAGGCAACCTTCGACAGTTGGCTAAATGTCGCCCTGGCGCGAATGCATACTACGTTGAGACAGAGGCAATCACTTGCAAACATGACGCAGAGAGGTTTAACAAGATTGACCATTGCCGAATGTCCCTTGCGGTATACATAGCTACGGGTTTCACCGCCGCCCTTTACAGGAACGCCCGTCGAAAGGAAGTATTACACCGAACTTCATTTGCAACGTTCAAGTTGACTGATAGCAGATTCAACTTAATGATAGTATTCGCCAGTCCGAAGACTGCCCAGGGCAAACCGCGAGGAGGTTCTATCATGTCTTGCCCCATGGTGGCCCTTAAGAGAGCCGATGGTTCGTTCTCGTCGTATCTGAAAATAGAAGGAAAAATAGATGAAAATATATTCAAGTGATAGAGATGATATTAACTTACCATAAGAGAAATTTAGCCGGTTCGCGACCCCTTCGATGGTGATGGTTGAGGTAAGTATTTGGCCGGCAGTTTCCGCTTCCGGTGGCGCAGCTCCTTTATTTCGCCATCATGCTTTATAGAGACATGGAGACAGCGCATCTCCGCCATTGCTCCCTCGTAGCACTCAAATGTGGCATCCAAGTCCTCACTCTCAAGGATGATGCTGTCGACGATTCTGCTCTTGATGATGGGAATGTGGAGCGTTGTTCGTCTCTCTTCTTTCTTCTGACTCTCAGTCAGGCTAGTCTTTAATTGCTCAATTTTTAAATTTGATACCTCTTCCTGAGCTTTTAGCGATTTTATGTAAGTCGCCTGCTCTTCAACTCGTTTTTCGCTGGCAAGCGCCCTTTGTCGGAAAGGTTCGAAGTTAATGACTTGGGTCTTGAGGGCCCGAATCTCGGCTACCTGACCCTTCAGGTGGAAATTGTCATCCCTAAGGCCGAACATTCGTTTTTGTAACGAGTGAGCTCATCTTTTAATTTCGTGAGTGCATATTCCTGGCTCACTTTTGCAATCTGCTCATCCTTATTCCAGCTGTTCATCTGCTGCTTAATCCCCTTCTTTACTGGGGAAGGTGCGATTACTTTCTTTTTCGGGGAAGACTGATTTGTTGGTTTTCCTATCTCTTCCGTGTTTTTAGTGATGACGACCTCCTCAGAATCGGAGTCATCTGAGCTGTCCAAATCGCTTAGTGGGGCCTTCTCTTCTGCTGTTGATGAGGTAGTGGCCGAAGCAGCAGGTTCCAAAATTGTTGCAATAGCCTCTTGTAGTGCTGCATCTAGATCGACTGTTTCTTCGTTGAAGAAGGACGCGATCACTTTGCCGATGTCCGATGTTATATAATTGCTAGCCTTTTTGAGCGGACATTCGGCGTGGGCGATGTAAAATTCCTCATGCTCCTTGCCTTTTAAAAATTTCAGGCAATGTGTACAGCCGGAAATAACGGCTCTTTCCTCGTGAAAGTGAGGAGTATTCTTATATTTGTTAATGTGGCGTTTGAATTCGCCACCTCTCTTTATTTCTCCGCAGGAGCACTTTTTAAATAAAAATTTTGAGTTGCCTCCCATTTTGTAACTTATGTATCTGTAAAGGAAGGATGAAATAGAATTACTAACAGGCGACATTGACAGTCATTTTTATAATCATACAGCTAAATTGTGAGATTGGTGGAAAGTGTCGAACCTTTGAATCCGTTACAGGCATTACTCAGAGGGGATCTTATCCCAACTCCAAGGCCTCGGCCCACAAATCCAACCTCCCGCGGACAGAGCGTGCGTCATATCACTGTGTTGGTATTCGGACCCCGATTTTGACATGAAAATCAGTGGATTGTTTACAAAGGTTGCAAATTCCAAGCCGAAGCTTGCCTCCCACAACTTTATAAATGTCTTAGTTGAATTCAGAAGGTTTGAAAACCCCGAAAATTGCCAAAAATAGCGAATTTAAATTTTTCAATTTTTTAGCACTACTTATGAAATTTTATAAGTAGTCTATCACTTAGGGCAGGTCAATAGCGACCGAACCTTTTTTGAATCAAGTCAAACGGACTTGTAGAAGCAAAGTTACAAGCCTTTAAAGTTTTGGAGTCTTTTATGGCCTGGAGACGAAGGCCATCTCCTGGCTAACCTCGAAGTCTGACGCCTTAGCTGATATCAGCAATGAAATTTTCTAAGTCGGTTTCTTACAGAAACTCGGGATTTGGAATGTCCGAAACTATCATCGGAGCTCAGAGAGACGACTTACCGTTGACAATCTCTCGTCTTAATGAAAAGTCTCCGTCGGTTCCCAGCTTATATAGTGTGTGGCGATCAGCTGATGACGTAATACCCATCATTCAAACACTAAAAATCCCGTCTATCTCCGGTTCTAGTGCTCCGATTGAGCTGGAAATACACCATTTTCATGTACAATTTGACGCTGAATCCGAATCTGGCCTCCGTTTTCCCATCCGATGCTTCGTTTTGGCTCTACAGTAGGCAGCCATCGCAAAAATTCTAACTCTGTCGTTTTTCCGAAAAAATGTTGAACATTTTTCTCGCCGATTGACTTGAAACTCTCCGATTGACATGAAACTCACCATACAGATAAAGAATTTGACGCTGATTCCAAATCTGAAATCCGTTTTCCCATCCGATGCTTCGTTTTGAAGCTACAGCCCAAAACGTCCCAAATTCTAACTCTGTCGTTTTTCGCCAATGTCCCAAAATCTTAAATGGCGTCTCACATCTAAACGAAGACAGATAGGAACAAGCCGATTCTTTCACTGAATTTGTCTTACTCTTAGCTTTCAAACGAGCTATCGCACGACAAAATCCGTCCACTGGAAGCCAAAATCGAAGCAAGCTGTCCAGAGGGGGGGGACGTCAGTGAAATTTCAAAATTTGATGAAAAATGTTTTGGTGACGGTCCCAGGTCGAAATTCCACACTTTGGAAAATTTTCAAAATTTTATCCATACAAAGTCACTCTGACACTTAGGATTTTTTCAGGTGAGCGAGCTCCGACCTAAAATCTTGTAACCGCTCTAACTTTTGAACGAAGACAGATAGGAACAAGCCGATTCTTTCACTGAATTTGTCTCACTCTTAGCTTTCAAACGAGCTATCGCACGACAAAATCCGTCCACTGGAAGCCAAAATCGAAGCAAGCTGTCCAGAGGGGGGGGGACGTCAGTGAAATTTCAAAATTTGATGAAAAATGTTTTGGTGACGGTCCCAGGTCGAAATTCCACACTTTGGAAAATTTTCAAAATTTTACCCATACAAAGTCACTCTGACACTTAGGATTTTTTCAGGTAAGCGAGCTCCGACCTAAAATCTTGTAACCGCTCTAACTTTTGAACGAAGACAGATAGGAACAAGCCGATTCTTTCACTGAATTTGTCTCACTCTTAGCTTTCAAACGAGCTATCGCACGACAAAATCCGTCCACTGGAAGCCAAAATCGAAGCAAGCTGTCCAGAGGGGGTGGGGACGTCAGCGAAATTTCAAAATTTGATGAAAAATGTTTTGGTGACGGTCCCAGGTCGAAATTCCACACTTTGGAAAATTTTCAAAATTTTACCCATACAAAGTCACTCTGACACTTAGGATTTTTTCAGGTGAGCGAGCTCCGACCTAAAATCTTGTAACCACTCTAACTTTTGAACGAAGACAGATAGGAACAAGCCGATTCTTTCACTGAATTTGTCTCACTCTTAGCTTTCAAACGAGCTATCGCACGACAAAATCCGTCCACTGGAAGCCAAAATCGAAGCAAGCTGTCCAGAGGGGGGGGGGACGTCAGTGAAAATTTTTTCTCTCCGATTGAGCTGGAAATACACCATTTCCATGTAGAATTTGACGCAGAATCCGAATCTGGCCTCCGTTTTCCCATCCGATGCTTCGTTTTGGCTCTACAGTAGGCAGCCATCGCAAAAATTGTAACTGTCGTTTTTTCGAAAAATGTTGAAAATTTTTCTCGCCGATTGACTTAAAACTCACTATACAGATAAAGAATTTGACGCTGATTTTAAATCTGAAATCCGTTTTTCCATCCGATGCTTCGTTTTGAAGCTAGAGCCCAAAACTTCCCAAATTCTAACTCTGTCGTTTTTCGCCAATGTCCCAAAATCTTAAATGGCGTCTCACATCTAAACGAAGACAGATAGGAACAAGCCGATTCTTTCACTGAATTTGTCTCACTCTTAGCTTTCAAACGAGCTATCGCACGACAAAATCCGTACACTGGAAGCCAAAATCGAAGCGAGCTGTCCAGAGGGGGGGGACGTCAGCGAAAATTTTTCTCTCCGATTGACTTGAAACTCACCCTACCGATGCAGAATTTGACGCTGAATCCGAATCTGGCCTCCGTTTTCTCATCCGATGCTTCGTTTGGGCGCTACACACCAAAACGTCCCAAATTCTAACTCTGTTAAAATTTTGAAGAAAAATTTTTTCTCGCCGATTGCCTTGAAACTCACCCTACCGATGCAGAATTTCACGCTGAATACGAATCCGACCTCCGTTTTCTCATCCGACCACTCCTTCCACTCGAAACAACCCATTTTACAACCCAACATTCAGCAGATTGCACCAAAAACATCACACACTATAGCCTCAAGACTAATCCTGGCGGTCGCCCAAGTCCACCACGACCGACACTCTATCGTTCCAGAGGGGGGGGGGGACGTCAGCGAACAGTTTGTGAACGTGGACCCGCCTGGCCGGCACACCACGACAGACCACAACCTCTGTCGTTCCAGAGGGGGAGGGGGACTCAGCGATGGCGGCCATCTTGCGCTATCTGGTGTTCGCCGTTTTCTTACTACTGATACTATACTCCAAAAACAGTTAATTCCGCTATTTTTATAGATAGCGTTACAATATTCCTTAAAGTAATTTCTTATAACGGTTAGGCCTTTATTAATCTTAGTCGAAAGTTGTTTAGTAGTGCATTGTTTAGCACCTGCTATGAAGCGAAATTTGTAAGGGTTTTTATGCAATTTAGGTATCCAATACAATCGAGGTAGTTTAAGATTATCTTTATTACAAATGGTATGAAAGAAATTACTAATGATCTCTTTATGATTTACAACTAAACTATTGATCTCTATGTTAACAGGTATGTATGTACTATTACCTATAGGAGTTAATGTCTTCAAATCAAATCCAAGTTCCTGTAATAAAACCAGAACATAGAATTTCTTGCAAATGAACGCATAATTGCTATTAGCCTTATCTACCGCAGTAATAATGAAGTTATCATGATAATAATTCAGTAACTTGCTAATCTTGCTAAGAGAATTAATGTTACCATTACTCATTTTATTCTTGCTATTGTTACTGTTTTGGTTCTTGAGCTTATTATTATTATATAGTTTATCTCGCACTAATTTTAAAATCTTATTTCTCCAATCCGAATAATCAGCTCTTAAAATTCTTTTGTGCTTCCTACACGTCTTAGCTATGTGCTTATCGAGCGAAACTGTGATACTGTCTATAATATTTTTATGATTACACTTCCTGGGTAAACGATGCTTCGTTCCTAGAGCAAGCAATTCTTTAAACTCAGGTTCATTAATAAAATTCAAATCACCTGTGAAAACGTGTTTGTGATAATCATTAACAAAAGAAGGGTGATCATTACATTTACACTTAGAATTTAAGATATCATGCAAATCAGACTTATCTAGCGTTTTCAAAAATTTGTTATAGTTGCAGATTTTCAAAGAGACAGGGCTATTCAATGTAAATAAGTTTTCGGAGGATAACAATCCTGTACCTGTTCTGGAACAAGTCGATTAATACTTCTGTCATGCAGAATACTACTGATATCCACTTTGTCCATAATTTTGTTTTTGAACTCAAAAGTTATATTTGTTTTTACATTGCTAGACTGCTTGGACTCTGAATTACATATTGTATTGTAATAATATGCAGAAACTAAATACGCAAAGTTACTAGACTCATGATTGAGTTTCTTGTTAATAATATGCAAAGTACTGTAACTCAAAGACCTAAGACTTTGATAAAACTTAGCAAGATTGCTGCCGTTAAAGCAGTTTTTCAAATATGCTATCGAGTCATCAATATTATTGGTCTTATTGACCTTTTTCCTATTTCTAACGCCATGACTACGTTTGCGTCTGGGGATAGGACTGTTGAAATAGCTACCATAATCAACAGTGCCTTTTGACACGCAACCACCTCCGGAAACTCTATCATTAAGTCCTAAGGGGTGCAAAGTATTTAACGTGCGTATATAAAAATCTTCGCTTTTATTAAGTTTTCGAACAACATCATTTTTATCTTTACTGTCATTAAATAACATCTATAATTTGAACAGAAATGTCATTTACAAGTATGTCCTACTTCACGGAAATGATTAATAAGAAATGTATTCTTAGTGCCTTTACTAATGCTATTACGATGTCCATTTAATCTGCAGTGTAGAGCCTGAGTAGTCTGACCTACATACTGTAACCCGCATTTTTTGCAAGAGAGTAAGTAAATCACATTTTTGGTTTTACAATTGAATTTACCCGTCTTATCGAACGAGAAAATTCCACCTGTACTAAAACTAGTGAACGAAGAGGAAGGATTGAAAGCATTACAGCATAAGCATCTATTGGATTGACATGACGCAAGCGAGGCTTGAGTGGAGGGCGCTACCCATTCCATCGCATTAACGCTAAATACTTTTTTATGCATAATTTCCATAATGTTAAGAGAGAGAAAGTGGTTATGAAAACTACGAGTATAACATACGTGTAAGTCACTGATATTGTGAGTACAGGACAATTAATTAAATGTGTCATATTGATTGTCAAAAAGAAGAAGATAGCTTAACGTGAAAAGCTGTAATGAGAATTAATTAGATTAGTACCAATAGGTATAGCACGAAGGACAGTGTCCAGCTAGTAGCGGTCAGAAGGCGGGGAACTAGTCCACCATCAACTTCAGACATACTATCAAGAATAATTAAATTGGTCGAGGCTAACCTCCGGTAGATCATAAAGAAAAAATAATAATACTATAGGCCTAACTAAAAACTGAGAGAAAAAATATAACTTACTACTGCGTTTTAAACAAAATTATAAATCTAACAACTTACTTATGACATTAGCGTCTAAAAAGGAGTGATTATAGACATGACACTTGTGTGTCTGCTTATATACTTCAAACTTTGTAACTTATCTAAATCCCAATCTGCTATCAGTCAAATACAATTACAAACAGACCTGTCATTTCTAATGCGGATAACTGGTCAACCACGTGTGGTGTTACGCAAATGCTTCAATCGAAGTGAGAAGATGAAGCTGAAGATAATGAAAAGTAAAGAATTTGATCCCTCCAAAGGACCGATCTGGCTTTCCCACAGGTTACATGAAGTGCAACTAAAACAGATAATTGATATATGCTGTGATAAAGTTGATGAGGACAAAAGCAATAGAGGTCATCAGCAGGAACTTGAGCAAGATTCACGTTTCGGCCCCTTAATTCCTGTACGTTCAAACTCGCTCAAGCGGGGCCCTGCTTTAAAGAAAGCAGCCTCGAAAGAAAAATCTCGGACATGTAGTCAGATACATTGACTACGCCATCGAGATGATTCGAACTGACTAAACTGGAAATATGGAAAAGGAACTTAAATAAAGTTCGGGCAGGGTCTGTTTTCAATTTGGTCCCACAACTTCATGAAATAAAACTTGAATGAATGAAATTTCAAAATCAGTCATACAGGAGACCATGACCCCTAATTCTAAAATATGACTAACATCTCACATTTCTAGCACATGAAAAGCTATAAAAAGCAACTTAGCAGGGATTTTCCTATTTTTCTCGTCTGTTGGACAGACGAAGCACTACAGTCCATATTTTGTCCCTCATGAGACATTTTCAGTCAATCGGTCGTTGGACAAAGTCATGGAACATCTCTCATTACATATATGAGGTATTTTCAAAAAATGAACATTATGACCGTCTGATTACTCAGCATTAGTCACATGTTCGTCTGTCCAACAGAAATATTTGTGTTTTAATTTATCTAGCATAAATTCTCCATGGTTATACGAGTTCATACTTTCTGAAGTATCAATGAATAGTGCATTAATCTCGGTCCTTGAACAGTACAAAGAAACACTGCTGCAGCTTTGAAATCAAATCGTTTAGAAGCATCGTCTGTCCAACAGATTGACAATGCGTCTGTCCAACAGATATCTTCATAAGTTGTTTTGACACTACAGATCGAAGCATGAGCACTTTCTATGTCACATCTCCATATTTTAAGCATAGCAAAGATGAAACTTTGTTTGCAATGTCTATGGTTTATGGTGACAAAACCATGGATATGACTAAGCGCAAGCGAGTTTGCATGGAAATTCAAACTGAATGCTCATTGCATGCGCAGATATCAAAGCGCTCTACGACTACTAAGCCATAGACTTCTAAATTTCTCTGGACAGATAGGTGAGCAAAATTTGAAATCATTTTCTACATGTTCAGGCCAACCAATAGTTGTGTTACAGAAGATCGAATCTTGTAGGGATAGATGACTATTTGATGTGTCTCTTGTGCGATTCAATCTAATGCAAAATACCAAATAAATATGCCGCTGCTGGTTGTCAACCTAAATGCAATGATAGTGTAACACCAATGCATTCCGCTACATAACAAGAAATTTTGAATCTGTATAGTTGCATCGAGTAAGTAGAAAGTATTATATCCCAACTAAACATTCCGTCTTGTGTGACTTACACTGTAATCTAAAGGACAGAGCCATCAAAATTCCTTAATGTCTCAATTCTTCTCCAAACAACTACAAAGTTGCGATTCGGTTGCCATTTTTTTAAATGCATGTCCTGGCAATGGAAGCACATTCGGAAGATTCTTTGGAAAGTAGATTTTGTCTAAAATCTCCAAGGAAATTTTTCTATCTGGGTTTGTGATATCTCAAAGCGATCATGGACTACAAAATGACGAACCTAAGTTGAAATCTTCCTTTCAGCGTCGTCTGCGAATGTTCGCATCTATCACGTACAGAGAAATCCATTCCAACAAGCACATATCGTGTATCACAAGTTTTCCAAAGTTATTAATCTGATATGCCTTTTGTATAATATCTGGATGACCAGTCAGTAAAAGAAATTCGAAATCGGATTCAGTTATGTGTTACTTGGGAAAGGCTGACAAAGTTGCTGGTGCAGTTGAAGTCTACGGACGTAAGATTAACGCTAGATCCTAACAATATCATTGAGCATGCTAAGGGATAATTTCGAGAGGAAAAGAGAAGCCACGGATTCCCACACTTTAAATGTCCTGAAATCAAGAGGAACAGAAAACGGAGCTCCTTCTTATATTTCAATGATTACAATGATGATGGACTCAATAAGCATTCCCCACCTGAGCAGCCACTTCTAAGGAGGTTGGAACAGATATGGAGCGGTCCGACCTGTGATGGAAACCCTTCTGAGAAAAATTACAAGTACTCGAGAAAGTGTTTTGATATTATTTTTATAAGTGTTTTGACTGGACACGTCAAATGAATGGAGCAAATTATTTTATCTCCTTGCGTCATCGCACAGAGAGTGAAAATAAAACAAAAACAATTTCTCTATTGAAGTTTCTTGGACTCTGAGAAATGTTGATGATAGAATATCATGCAGTCAACCACAGAAGATGAAATGTATCCAGGATGTAAATGCCTGCATGCAAGGACTGATTTCAATATGAATCCTAATAATTGAGATGATGCCAGTGGTGCTAGTTGAAAAACAAAAAAATGTGATTCCTGTAGTGTGTGTCAGAAATATCAAGTTGGCAATGCACGACATCCCTGAAGCTGCAAAACTTTGTGCTTCAGCCATGCATTTTTTGCAAGAGGCTATTCTATGAGATCCAACTGAATAGTTGTCTAAGGGAAAATAGCTTCTTGCTTTAAAAAATGAAAGGATGGTCCTCAGAATAGGCTATCGTTATAAGTAGTATATAGTGTGACATCCGGCGCGACGCTTCGCTTCGCTTTGCTTCGCTTAGCTTGCGCCGGATGTCACACTTTTGCGGGTTTTTTCAAAAATCAAAATTTCAAAAATTTCAAAAATTTAGGTAGACTTCAAATTTCACGTGGCCGAAGGCCGAAGGGCGAAAATTTGGGCGTTTTTAAAAATACCCAATTTTCAAATTTTTCAAAATCTCAAATTTGAGAATTACAATTTTCACCCCCAAAATCATGACCGTTCAAGGACACCGAAAATCATAAAAGTTAAGAATCACAAATTTGAGATTAAGATCATTTTTTACTTTGAAAATCATGACCGTTCAAGGACACCGAAAAAATCATAAAAGTTAAGAATCTCAAAATTTGAGAATTACAATTTTCATTGCTTAAATCATGACCGTTCAAGGACACCAAAAATCATAAAAGTTGAGAATTTCAAATTCATGAATTTTATCCATCTTTCAGGTTTTTAAAATATATCATGTGACTAATAATATTTCTTTAAGAATGTAACACAATCTCTCACAATGCCTGTTATTGTTACTGCTTTGCACTCAGATGTTCACTCAATTGTAGAGAACATCTGCTTCTCGCATTTATGAATAAAAGGCATTTCAGTGTAAAGAGCTGTGACCTTCCAACTCAAACATTTGAAAGGAAACAATGTATGAAAGAACAAACAGCTGCTACACCCACTTATTCATTTGTAAAGACGTGGCATATAATTGCAGCATGTAGGAAGTAAGACTTCATTTACAATTCCATTAATCATAACTAGTGACTGTTTTCTTTCCTTATTGCAAAATGCCAAAAAGTACTGCCGCAGAAGCTTTTTCGTTTTACATGCCGATTTTACTAAAATTAATTAAAGAAGAGCACAAGGAAACTGCGAATAAATACTTTGAAGAGTGGAAGTTAGAAATTCAATCGAGAAAGAAGAACAAATTGGACTCTCAAAAACAAGTGGAGGATATTACAGTAAAAATAGAACAGTATCTTAACACTACTACAATTCCTCAGTTCAATGTTACAAAAGAACATTTCATTACCATCGAAGATAGTGCTACTATGATTTCAAAACTGATTGCAAGTGATAAAGTGCACCATGGGTCGTTGCTGAGAAGTGCTGCTTATCAAGGTTATGGATTTAAAAGAATTCTGGAATTGAGTGACAATAAAAAAAACAGATTTGTGGTAAACTTGGAACTATTTAGAATTTCCTATAACGTAAGTTATTGTTATTTCTTGATAAACTTATCAGATCTAATTCTACCACACGTATTATTTTTAAATTCATCAATGCCCATTAGTTTTGTTAGAAAAACATTTTAAAGAAATCAAAATTTATATAGAAAAATTGAATCAACCGACAACTATAGAGAAATGAGGTTTGGTTCCCAAGATGAATGAACATGAACTGTGTTGTTTCACTTTTTAAGATATGTGCAATGTACATACATATTTGATGTATACATATTTATGAAGACTTCTTTACAAGTAGTAACACATTTTGGATTATTTTGAAATGTAATTCTATTTTCTTTTTTTCTCCAGTCTCATGGTAGAAGACTGACATTGCATAGATCTATATTTCAGTATGTAACATAATCTTTGGTATTTATGAAGACTTCTTTATAAGTAGTAACACATTTTGGATTATTTTGAAATGTAATTCTATTTTCTTTTGTTCTCCAGTCTCATGGTAGAAGACTGACTTTGTACAATTGTATGATAAGATTGATTGTTGTATTATTATATTTGATATTTAAGAATGATTCATGGAACTTAGTAGTATTGCATTTTGGATTATTTTGAAATGTAATTCTATTTTCTTTTGTTCTCCAGTCTCATGGTAGAAGACTGACATTGTATAGATCTATATTTCAGTATGTAACATAATCTTTGATATTTAATAATTGATTCATGGAACTTAGTAGTATTGCATTTTGGATTATTTTGAAATGTAATTCTATTTTCTTTTGTTCTCCAGTCTCATGGTAGAAGACTGACATTGTATAGATCTATATTTCAGTATGTAACATAATCTTTGATATTTAAGAATGATTCATGGAACTTAGTAGTATTGCATTTTGGATTATTTTGAAATGTAATTCTATTTTCTTTTGTTCTCCAGTCTCATGGTAGAAGACTGACATTGTACAATTGTATGATAAGATTGATTGTTGTATTATTATATTTGATGCAAAATACACTGCCGTTGTTTTCATTTTCCTGTACAAGAAGTAGACATTATTACAGTTATTGGAATTTATTTCATTTAAAATGAATGATGAAAATCCGACAGTTATACTGAGTAATATAGGTGATATATTACCTCAGGTTAATAACATGACTGAGTTCTTAGAAATATACGGCAAACAAACAACTACGTATTTCGATTTAAATAGCATTTCAGAAGATTGTTTTCAAAATATTTATTCAAAATATTTCTTTAAAAAATGGAAGAAACAAAAATGGAAGAAACCGCAAGAATATATCCTTCGTTATCATATGAACGTAGTTCTACTTTAATGGACATTGAAAAGATTAACATTGAAAAAATGAATAAAGAAAAACACAAAGATAGAGTACGCTATATGAAAGATAAGGAATCTCAATTATTATTAAGATTAGAGCATTATAAAAAATTAAGAAAGAGATGGACTAAAGTTAAGAATGTAACACAAGAAATTGGCATATTCTTAACAATAAGTTTAGGTGCTTTAACAATTGTTATATCTTCTGGTGTTTTAGTAATTCCAGTAGTTGCTACAGCTTTAACAGGTACGGTCGTTTTTGCAACTTCACTTGTTACAATGTTAGATAAATTTTTAATAACTAAGAAACGAAAATCATTAAAAACTAAGCATTTACATATTAAAGAAGTCTATGATAAACTACATTACTACTTTCAAAGAGTATGTGATGATAATGTTATTACGTTAGATGAGATTGAAAAATTTGATCAAATAGCTAATGAAGTAAATCAAATATCATTTCAATCACAGATAGAAAAAGTTGATGATAAAAATAAAAAGGATGGCAAAATTTCTAGTGATGCTAAAATTTCTAATGAAGAAAATGACAAATTTTTTTTAGAAGAGCTAAAACTTTAAGCGAAAATTTAAGCAAAACTTTATTAAACAAAACTTTATTAAACAAAACTTTAAAACGAGAAACTTAAAACGAGAAAACTTTAAACGAAAAGATGTCAGACAACAAAGCAAATAAAAAAATAATTTGTTCAGTAAAATGTTTTTGTTGTATTCCAATGTTACCACAAAATTCAAATATTACATTTTAAAAATGGATAAAATTAGAGCTGATAATTTTAAAAGAATAAAACAATTAGAAGAGTTAATAAAACAAAGAAATATTATGAAAGAAAATCATCTTCAGCATAGAATGATAAAAGCTGGTATTCAATCTGATATGTTTGAAAAAATGCAGCAAACCGAGCAAGTAAAAACTGATTTTGAGAAAACTATGAAACCATTTAAAACTCTTGAAAAAGAAAGTACAAATAATGATAAACAAATTGATATAACAGATCCAGAGCACAAAACTATATTAGATGACTATGGATTACTAGAATCAAACATCAATAAGAAATTACCAAAATCTATGCAATTTGAACATTCTATTTCATTTATAGATGGAAAAATAATACCTAGATTTTATCTCGGACAAAAAGAAATATTTCCACAACCTTTTCGAGGTTTAATTTTTTCACCAGATAAATCTCCTTTTAATTTAGATAGAAATTTTGTTAATCTTTTAAGAGGACCAGCTTTAAATAATTATGCTGTAGAAGATCTCATAAAATATAAAGCTATGTTAGATAGAGTTGGTGCAGTAAAATCTCTTAGACGTTATAAACAATTAGAAAATTTATTATCAACGGGAGTTAAAGTAGGGAAAGATTTATCTGAAAAACAGAAAACTGAAACAACTGTATTTTTACCAGATGATCCACAAGAATTACTAAATAGATTAAATATTTTAATATCTGCAATAAAAGAAGGACATAATTCTAGTTTCAATGAAATTCATGCTATATTGAAAAGACTGTTAGAAAAGAAGATTCTAAATGAAGAGGATTATAAAAGTATAACCGGACATCTCTGATGTCCTCCAGGGCTTCGCCCGTAGCTGAAATATGTTGTTGTTTTTAATTTTTTTATAAAAAAATATTTCATAAAAAAATATTTATTTAATTTTTTTAGTTTAAAAAATGTGTTCAGCAGATTTAGACAAAATTAATAATCATTTAGAAAATTTGACAGAGATTTTGGGTTCATCAAAATTTAGTACGACGTTAAAAATTATAACAAATACTTCATCACACACTTGTAATTTAGAACCCATTCTACATTTAGAACAAAATAAAAATTATCAAATTGCATTGACTAGTTTCTCCACATTTAACACTATTCAAAATGTTATAAAAGATGTGAATGATCAATTTAGATATTCTACTGATAAAGGCAAAACGTGGAAAATATTAACTTTTCTTCCTGGTTCTTACGAAGTTGAATCAATATCAAATGAAATTAAGAGACATTTAGGTATACCATTTAAAGATAAGAAACAATTACATTTTGCAGTTGAACCGGCAGTTAATAAATTTTCTCTTACTTTAGACGAAAATCATCAAGTTGATTTTAATCATGATAGATCATTGTCAAAGCTATTAGGATTTAATAAACAAACCTATAGTCAAGGTTATCATTTAGGTGAGAAGATTCCAAAAATAACTGAAATAATTCAATTGTTGTACATTGTGACATTATTGAAGGAGGATATATAAATGGTAAATTATCAAATTTAATATTCAGTTTTCCAGCTTTTACTGTACCCATTGGTTATAGATTAAATGTATTTCCACAAACATTAATATATTTTCCTATTACAAGAAAAACTATTAACAACATTAACATTAGAATCACTGATGAAAAAGGACAAGAAATAAATTTTGGAGGTGAAGAGATTATGATAGATCTTTTGGTTCGGGAGGTATAAACTCCCGTTCGGGAGGTATAAACTCCCGTTCGAGAGGTATAAGCTCCCGTTCGAGAGGTATAAACTCCTACGCGAAGCTAGAGAAGTTTAATTTTCTTCTTCTTCTTTAGAAACAAAAAATAAAAAAATAAAAATAAATTTTTTTTATTAAAAAATGAGTGAACTACCTCCATTTAATAAAAAAAAACTTAAATTTAAGCATCATCCAAATTTATCTAATAAAGTTTTGTCAGTTATTTGTGGAAGATCAGGTTGCGGAAAAACGTATCTATTGTTTAAAATTTTAACGACTCCAAATTTTTTGGATTATAACAATCTTATAATTTATACAACAACGGCAGAACAACCCGTCTATCAATTTTTAAAATATGGATTTGAAAATAATCTTAAAAAACAGCAATTGCTTCATTATTCAAAGAATATGAAAAATCTGAAGATGAAGAAGAAATAAGTTCGTGGTGTGAAGAAGCAACAAAAAATAATCAGTTAGTTGAAACCAATAAAAATAAGCATATAAAGATACAACTAATGGATGATAGTGGTAATATGCAAGATCCTAGTAAACTAGATAAAACAATGAAACATTGTGTAATTTTGATGATTGTGTTAATGATAGAAATCAGTCAGTTCAGAGAAATTATTTCACAAGAGGTAGACATAATAACTGTAGTGTTTTTTATTTAACACAAAGTATGTATTCATTAGACGGAAGTGTTATTAGAAAGAATGCAAATATATTTATACTATTTGAAATAAATGCAAGAAACTTAAGTGATTTGTTAAGAGATTTATGTGTAAGAAATAAAGATGAATTTAAACAATCGTGTAACAATGCTTGGTCAAAAGATTATGGATTCATTTACAATTAATATTGATAAAAAAATTCATGATAGAGTTATCGAACAATTGTTC